>KN726174.1:2521-23395 GCA_000816745.1 Ancylostoma duodenale
ACACACACACACGTGACAGACAGACTAAGCCCGTTATTATAAGTCATGATGTTTCAAGCTGCCTTCAATCCTGTTTTCCGGGAGACAGGCTCTGTAACAGTTTGCCAACCCGAGTTGGGGTGTGCAGCAGGGCTGTGCGTTAGAAAAATTTCAGATTTCGTTGATCCGTTAATTCGTTACGTTAGGCCAAAAATGGCCGTTACGCGTTAATGCGTTAATCCGTTAACCCGTTAATTCGTTAGAGGATGGATTAATGAATATTTTGATAAGTTTCATTAGCTATAACAAGCAGTCGAGGCCCCTGACCGATGTTCAAAGCAAACATGCTGTAGATCTAACAAAAAGCAAATTGAAGCAAATGCTAACATTGTTCACCTTTGACTCTGAAAAAAAAAAGAATAGCAAGATGAAGAGTTTCGAAAATGATATCTTCTCTTCAATGCATGCAGAAAAACAAAACTATGCAATAGTCAGGCGATTGAAAAAAAGACGAATGATAGAGATGTCTTCGGTTAAGAGTTGCGTTATTTTGCCTCACAATTTTCACAATAAGTCTTCGACAAATAAACGGACAAGAACTCCTAAGATCTTAGGCTTCATAAGAGAAAGTGAGCGACTCAAAGGACAAGGCGCGTAGGCGGATCTCAGGGTCCTAGTATAAGTATGTTATGGTGCAAAAAGAGTAGTTTTTCCAAATTTCTACAGTCAAGCTGGTTCTCAAATCTGACACAATTAGGCCTGCTGTTGAGGACTCGCACTCAGCTGCCGGTGAGGAAAGATATTTGAATGCCAACATTTTGATATAAAGGAATTGCGAATCGTCAATATCGCTGCGCTAATACTCAAAAGGATCAATAGAGAATAGTTGCTTCTGCGCAAGGTATTCGCCTACTTCCTAAAATAGTTGCAGGTTCATGAAAGTTCTTATTAGTATATCTAACCTCAACAATTATCCAGCTACATACATATACCCACCGCCATGGCTTTTGTTCATGAAAGCTAAGATGATTAGATGTCCATGAAAGCAGATTGTTCCTCGGATGCCTTACTGCAGATAATTTTACACAATCGTCATTATTATACATATCATCTGCTGTATATTGCGAGAAAATTGTGTAGAGCGGGAAAAGTCCGCATAGCAAATACTACTTGACCTATTAACGAAGTGGATTCTAACGGTTTTTTGGGGTTTTTCGTTAATTCGTTACGTTAGGCCAAAAATGGCCGTTACGCGTTAATGCGTTAATTCGTTACGTTAGTAACGCACAGCCCTGATGTGCAGCCGTTGATCTTATCGATTGAACACGCCAAGACTCGTTGGCCAACGCTGCAGCCGTGGCACGCAGCCAGCACAGCGATTTTTTGAGCGATCCGCCTCCGGGCTACAGAAATGTAGCCATTTCGACTCTTCCAAAAACGGGGCTTTTGTCGTTTTCGAACCTGTTGATGTGCATTATTGAGATCAACATAGCGAGAAGGTCTAGGATATGTCTTTGCCTCCAACAGGTGGAATGGGGTGGGCCTCCTTTAAGCAAGATGAGCCAAAAGCCCACAATTACCATAGGGCTTCTCCCAAGCGTTGCTGAATACAGCTGCTGACATGGTCCTGCATCGCTGGCCATCAGGGCTGGGATTCATGAACAAAAACCAAGCTAAACCAGGCCAGGAAACCAAGGACCGGATGCATAATCGGAATGATGGGTATTCTCATATCCTCGACTGTTATTACCCATGTGTATCTATCATAGACAACGTCTGCTGGGTATAGACAACATCACGTATGGGTAAACATTACACTTAGGACCGAACAATGCATTGCATACCTATCGATTTGGTCGAAAATCGAAAATTCGATTTTGAATAAGTCACTAGTTCAGATGTTTAGAAGAAAGGGAGCAATACAAACCTTTAGGAATGATAAGTATGCATTTAGATCTTTCTCTTTCTCTTTTTTTTAAACATTTGAATTCTTCGGATCTAGTACTGTGTGAATATTTAAATGAATCAAGTTATTCGACTTTTATTTGGGTCTAAGTATAGCGAAAATATTGATGGATGCCATACTGGGGAGTTTCCTAACCATTCCTCCTTCAGCACAGCTAAACTGCATGGTGATGTCATTCTCCACTAAACCTGAACCTCAAACCCTAGAAGAGAGCCATTTCAGGACCTCTGCTTTCAAGATTGATATAAGACAAATCTAGAAATAACTGTAAATCCGTCCATCCAACAGTTGTCCAAAACCACGGGAACAAAGGAAGACACAAAAAGAAAGAAACGGGGGCGCGGAGAAAGAAATGTAGTGTGATTTGGAGCAGTGCCATACAATTTTTTGTGTGCCAGATGGATGTCCTGGCTGATTCTAACAGAGTTTAACTTCAGGTTCCTGCAACTTTGTTCAACCCTGCATAGGGCGGATCTTTACACTATTTCTCAAAATTCTGTAAACGATCCAATTACGAGAATTCTTCCTGAAAACCATTTCGTAAATATTAATCTCCATGTATTCTGGTTTTTGAACCTGGGCATTTTGTAGATGTTAATGTTGTACTCCTGTGTCAAGCCAGGTTGGTAGGTGGAACTTTATTCTATGCGGCCTCTGACGTCGACGTCAACGTGAAGTGGTTTAAAACGCTATTCGTGATCTGGTCCGCAAAAATTTCATTCCTCTCGGCTAATCTACTGACATTCATTGTCTCGAGCACATCTGGTAATCACTGAACAAGAGAGCACAACTCATTGGGACGTTGTGCTCTCTTGTTCAGCGATTACCAGATGGGCTTGAGACAATGTCAGCAGACTAGCCGAGAGGGATAAAACGTTTGGCGGACCAGAACACGCATAGTGTTTTAAACCACTTTCAGGCCTCTGAAGAAGACGTTGCCGTCGAAACGTCAGGCCGCATAGAATAAAGTCCCACCTACTAACCTGGTTTAGCGCAGGAGTACAACATCAACCTTTAAAAATATTGTGCGGTTTTTTTGGACGGTGTTCGCTAGGCATTGCGCAGAAACTCTGATTTCACAGTCAACTCTTTACAGGGTTACAACAATGCTGGGCAATTCATTGCTACTCAAGGACCGGTTGGTCCCGAAGAAACCACCGATGGAAGGAAAGAAAGCACGGTAAAAATTCCTTGAATTATTCTTTCGATAAACGGGTCCTTTCCTTCAAATAAGAAATCATTCCTTATACAAAGGCGTTCCTTCATCTCCTTTCCAAAGTGAAAAACGGCTATGGACACTTATCATTCGTACGCGCAGCGTCGGGCCCAATGCCTTTTGAACTTGGGAGGAAACATCCAGATGTGGTCAAAATATGCCCTGACTCAGTTTACCACTTCGCTGGTCATCTCATTGTTAGGTTAAAGCTAGACTGTCCTCTGTGGTAAAAGACCGTAAACAGCGGCTCTCTATGCATTCTCTTACAGAGAGCTGACGCGCGCGGGTGGTAAGTGACTGATAATCGAGACCCCCTCTCCCAAGTTCTTTTAGAAGCTAGTGAATGATGAATGACTAATTCACTTGAACGTGCACATCTTTCTTCAAAATTTCGATCGAAGAGTAACTGGAGTAGATTCGAGAGTGACTAGAAACCGATTCATTCAAAATATCAACCATTCGAAAAACAATTCTCGGTAATTAATGCTGATTTTTTTTCCAAAGGAACTAATCATTCACCAGCTTCTATAAAACTTGAGAAGAGGATGGTTCCATGGTTCCACAATTACTGTTTAGAGATCACAGGTTATTATCCCAACTGGCTTAGGACAGCTAATCATAACAATTGCAGGTGGATGATTTCTGGCGAATGATCTGGGAGAAGAACGTGCAGTGCGTGCTAATGCTCACTGACTGCGTCGAAAACATGAGGGTCAGTTTCAACCCTCCTAGAGCCATATGCATACCTCCTTCCAACCGCTCCCAAGTTTGGGGTGGGAGCCTCCCAGCCCAACTCCCTGTATGCATACCATGTTGGGAGTTGGGAGTGGGAAGCTTCCAACATCTCCCAACATTGCCGAAACGCTCCCTTAGTTCTTAGTAGGGGAGAAGGTATTATGCAAGTATTGTACCGATTCCAGCAACGATGCACGCAGTACTGGCCGCCTTTGGGCGAAACGCGGAAGTTCGGCGAGGTGGAGGTGGATCTGATCTCAGAGTCTGTCGATCCAGTCTGCACTCACCGAGAGCTCGACATCACCAGAGACGGGGAAAGGAGACAGGTCAGCCGCTTTCGCTCCAGTTCTTCTGGCGGTCCATTTGACTCGGCTCTCCGCCATGCAATCTTTCTTTTACATCAGAGATGTACACAGACGTGCCCGTTTTCATGTGGTCTTATTTCAGCTATAATCTAAGAATTGTTTTCGAATTCTCCGGGGTTTCAATGACATGCAAATGTGGGACTGCAGTGGAACTACATTTTTTTCAGCTTTCTCAGTACCACTTCCTGAACTGGAGAGACGCCAAGGGTCCAGAATGTACGGGTCATCTGCTCGACTTCGTTGAGAGGGTCATGGACAAGAAGTTCCGCAAGCCGATCGTCGTGCATTGCAGGTAACGCGAGGCTTCATAGCTTATGTGCAAGAATCCACGTGAGAGATCAGTAAGTAGCTCGTAGGATTGGGAGCAATCATCGATTTGATGGTAGCTCTCTAAATAGAGGTTCTAATGGCAGGGAAGGATCATCTGAAAAGGAGCAGTACTGAGAAACCTCTTCAATCGAGTAGAGCTTAGCTGAATTAAGGCACCACCCCACCTCAGAACGTTTCCTATATTTTCACACTTGAAGAGTTTTCAGAAGCTGCTGATCTCAATTGTGTACGTGATTCCGTGGGAACTGTCGAAAAACTACTTCTCGAGCCCCACGTTTGAGGAGATTGTGGGCGGGGCCGGCTGCTGGGGCTAAGGCGAGTGGGAAAGGTTTCTGAGTGATGCACTTACGCAAGCGCACCTTTTGGGGAAATTATACTGCTCGTGAGGACTCCTCATCACTCACTCCTTAGCGTGGTAAAATGACCCTTGGGTGACCAACAAGGAAGTGTATGGTGCCAAAATCCCCTCGTGGCTCCGCCCACAATCTCCCCTAAAATTGGAATTTGAAGACAATTTTTTTTGAAAATAGTTTTGCATGGAAGTGCGTGTCATTGTGATCAGAAGCTCCTGGATATTTTTCTCCTGTGAAAATCTCAAAAAAGATTCTGACGTGTGACGTGGCCTTGGATGAATAACATCGATTGTTTCCAGCGCCGGCGTCGGTCGAACCGGAGTACTGATCGCTTTGTGGCGGTTGATCGAAAGGGCACGGACCGAACGAGTAATCGACATTTTTGGGTTGGTTGCTTTCTTTATTGTTTGTTCTGTTCCGCCCCTAAATTCCACGAATGCAGGACGGTCGACGCCCTTCGAAGGCAGCGGAGCCGCATGGTGCAGACTCCGGAGCAATACCTCTCCTTGTACGAAGCAATATCACTTGCGATTGCTGAGGACCGATTATGACGCACGCACTTCGCAATATATCTAATCATAGAGTTTTATTGAAAGAGATGTTACAAACCATGATATCTGTTCATACTTGTATAAAAGCACATCAGCACTAAACCGTCGTCGTTCTTTCTTTTTCTTTTTTCCTGAGTTCACGAGCCAAACTCGAAGTCCAACACAGTTGGAGATCACGCCCAGCTCCTAACATGGCTTCTTTTTTAGATAATTTCAATTCACCAGCAAACGAGCGAACGAATCAAAGCGGAGAGCAGCGCATTTCGCTACAGTTTATTTCCATCATAAAATTCCCTCCAGATATACATATTTTTAGTCCCTTTGATTGCAGTGTATAAGGTGTTGTACTCTGCAATCAAAGGAAGGAATTAAGCGTACCAAAGAAGATATGCCTTCAGAAACATCATCGTTCCCCTCGCCTTCCACCAAAGCAGTGATGTGAACTGTGTCCTTCGCTCAAGGAAAGGGTATCTTGAGAGATGCTAACAAAGTAGAAAAGCCCTGGCACATCTTACTAAATAATATCCACGTCTAGAATCTAACGTGTACTCTGCCTAGAACAGTTTTGATAGCCAGTTGCTACAAGAATTCGATAAATCTATATCCACACACCTTTCCAGAGCCTCGCAACCAAGAAGAGTCTATCAATTGATAAATTATTGTGCTGAAGCGGTACGTAAGGTGTCCCAGCTCAGCTCTTCTACTTCGTACTAAGCCTCCATATCGGAAAGAATGGTTGAATTGCCGTGTACAGTGGGTGAGGTTAGGACCATTCTTCAATGACTGTGTCAGTCAGCATCTATAATAGATAGCACCTGTTCATGTGTTGGCTGTGACTGTATGTACAGGGTGGCCGGAAATTACCGGTGCACCCCCACTTCTGCGGGATTCGCAGATTTTTTGCTTTTTGGGATATGGGATTTGCGCGCCTCACATTGAGGTCCGGAGGGGATTATGCAGCCTTAGGATCCGCCTTTGTTTTTAAAAAGGAAGAATTTCCCCATGTTAAACAACAAAAGTGCACCTGTGCAAGATACGTTGCACGTTGTTTTGGGATGGATCCATATCGCTATGGTAGACGCGACGAACCGTGGGGCGCTCTCACATAGGAGGTGGCCAGCACTGAAACAAAGCTGTCGCCGGGTCCCCCTAAAGAGGAGGAGGGCCCGGCGACCGCGAGACCACTCCAAAGCGGTGGGAAACGAATCCAGGCTCCTTCACCCACGCACCTCCAAACTCTTGGAAGATTTTGAATTTGCACTTATAGAAAACCGCCTAATAATGAAAGTGTTTCTGTGCTTGTAAGATTACAGAAGTCGGTTGTTGGGCAGAATTAGTTACGGCGAATTTCCCCATGTTGAACAACAAAAGTACACCTGTACAAAATACGTTGCACGTTGTTTTGGGTTGGATCCAAATCGGTGTGTCAGCCGTGGCAAATCGCAAGGCCCCTTCGAACAGGAGCCGGCACGTCCTGCCACAACCACTCCAAGTAGGAGGAGGCCCAGGTGCCAGAAATGCTACCCAGAGGCCATCCCTACCCCGGCGCCGCCGCCGGCGGCCAACGAGGCGTCCGCCAGGCCACCCGAGAGCGGTGAAAGCTTAAACCAGGTTTCTTCATGGAAAATTTCGAATTTGCATTTATAAAAAAAACGTGTAATAATGAACGTGTTTCTGCGCCTGCAATATTACAGAAGTCGAGTGTTGGGCAGAATTGATTATGGCGAATTCCCCCATGTTGAACAACAAAGGTACACCTGTGCAAGATACGTTGCACATTGTTTTGGGATGGATCCGAATTGGTGTGCCAGTCGTGGCAAACAGCGAGACGCCTTCAAACAGGAGGTGGCCTACCCTGCCCCCTGCCACAAGCTCCCCATGCAGGAGGAGGCCAAGTGACGGCGCAGAGGCGACCACCAGGCCAGGTCTACAAGCAGAAGGACGGCAGGTGCCATACGCCAGATTTGCTCGAAGAGAAGGAAAGATTGTATAAGAAATCGTTATCAAATATCATTAGGAAGCATTCAAGACTTACCAGGAAGAGCATTTTTACACAGCACAGCAAGATGAAAATATTCGCTTCTCTTCGAGTCATCATAAATTATTCTGACCCCAAATGGGTGTTGGAAGCAATAACAGGATTGTCTTCCGGTACTAAAGATTCAGCCAGGGGTTTCAACTCTGGAAATATCAGTGGGATTCAGCAGGTTTGGTACCAGCCCTTACCAAAGGCGCTTCACACTTAGATCGCACCTCTGATTAGCCGGCTGTCAAGGGTGAGAAACTCAACGAACCCACAATTTCAGAAGTTGAGAAACACACATCTCAAATAAGCCCATCATCAAGTTTCCACAATGGAACATTGGTGCACGGATAACTCCCTGCTACCCATACAACCTCTAGTCCACAAACAGCATCGATCATCGAATCTTTATTAAAAATCCATAGTGTATTTACAAATTGAACGAAACGCTCATTTTGAGACATTATCCTAACGAGGATAAGAGCACATTAGTGCGGATTGTGCAAAAAATGTTCAAGGTAATACGAAACAAGTATGTATGCCTCTTTGACCCTTACAGAGACATAGAATTTGATCTACATGAAGGAAAGTATGAATAAGCAGACCTATAAACACAAAGTAACGCAAATGATCACATGCTTCAAGGAATAGACGTGCGGGTACGACTTTGGAACACAGTGTCAGAGTTGCCTTCCTCGGTGGAGAGGCAGCGTCGACGACGACAACGACAATCCCAACACTTCACTTAGAGTGACATCACAGACATTTCGACGAAGAGAAACGATACTCGCAGGTAGTCACGATCACAACCGATTCGATCAGCTGGGCACTAGTTCGTATTAGAGAAGGGAGGGAGGATACATGTGCTAGGGAGAGCTGTGCATAAAGAAACAATCGCTGTGGAGAGAAGTGAAACTCTGAAAGGGGCTACTTGAGCCTTTGGGTGATGCTCGCCAGTGCAACGGCAAACGCTTGAGTCGCCGAGAACGGCCGTCTGAAGTCCAATGTGTACGCTCCACCCTCAATGCGTCCAAACTGGAGCACTTGCTTCCCATCCATCTCCACCTGAAGACCGACACAAAAATGCGCTTTGTAGGAGTGCTATGAGCAAAATTCAGGACAAAAGTATTACCTGGAAGTTCTTTGCCGATTCTTGGGTAACACGGCCACCGAAGTCGAGCTGGAACGAGAATCTTCAGAGAAAAACGGTTACAGGGTAAATTTTTGAACGTTTTCCCATCACAATTAAAAAGAACAATGTAGCCGTTAATCAACCCTTTCGTGGGATGTGCTACACATTCAATTTCATTACAGAGTCGTAGCGGCTGTTCAATACGTATGTGTACTATACAATGACTTGCAGGGCACCTGATAAGCAAAGTCAACGGTTCATCGTTGCAGACGAATCTAGCACCAATCTACCAACCCCGAGGAGCTGGGAAACTTTACTGACCCCGAGCGATGATCGAACCAATCAGCGTTGTGCGCAAAAGAGGCGCCTCTCGCCGCTGTACTTACTACACGAGTCCCGTTAAGAAAATGCTACGAAAAAAAAACAATGAGCTGCTCGATATTTACCATTTTATGAAACGTTACCGAAGGCTTTTCATCTAATCCATATTGCAACCTAATTTATCCGGTTCGGCAATGAACCAATCGATAAATTTGATTAATGCACGGGTCCATACATTGGCTATCATTGGCCAAGTAAAGTTCAACAACTGTTCAATGAAAGCGCTCAACCAGCAACTCACCTGGTACACCTGATTGTGCTCGTTCCAAAACGGTGTCTTGTTATGCATAGTTAGGATGGGAGTAGCAGCCGTAGACTTCGGCGCGGGACCCTCTCCCAGTGCGCACTTCATCTCCTCCAACGTACGCATTAACTGTCGGACTTCCCCTCGAACATCTCCTGTGCCGACCTAAAACACTTCCATATCTCATGTGTATCGGAAAGGAAATCAATAAAGCGACAAAAATAACGGAAAAATCCGTCCGGCATATTCACGACCAACCTTCTTTTCAATTTCGTTAACCCTTCGAAGTAATTCCTTCATCTGGGAACGCATTTTATTGATGGAAGCTCTGTCTCGTTTCTAAAAAGGAGGGTGATAACGTTTTGCGATACAAAACCTGAGTCGACGTAGGATAGAGATAATCTTACTACGAGGATTTACATACCGGATTGAAGTCAGCATGACGGTGACTGAGCTGCCCAGCGATCCGAGCCAGCTTATCAAGATGTGCCTTGATGTCGTCGCTTTCTCGTTGCTGACCCGGTTTCAGTGATGTTGATGTCACGGCTGATGTCACAGATGGGGCAGACGACGTTCCAGGTATCAACGGATCGCGATCGTCAGCACCATCTAGAAATAAAACCAATGCACCGATACTACGACAGTCCACGTCAACATACAGTCTTTCATGGAACAACAGTCACTCATTCATGGAGTGTAAGTTAGTATTAAATAGCGCAATGTTAAGCGACGCGAAAACATTGTTTTCCGCTTTCTACCGAGACCCCAAATTCTCCGCATCTGTTTGAGGGCGCGGGTATGCAGAACATGAACGCAAAAGCACTAAATTGTACTTTTAGAGAGCCCCTTGACTATAGACGGCGTGCGCCTGTGATCAAGCCACGACGGCTAATCTCGTGTCTATCTTGAACCTCCCCTCCCCTCTATTCATCTACATTCAAGCTACTAATGCCCCTCTCAAATGTCTGACTTCTATCATGCCATTTACAGGTTTTCACAACAGCAAGGATATAGGTAGTCCCTCTGTAACACCCGCTAAGCCATTAACTTCAGGCTTAGAGTACTTGATATACAAGCCGAAGATCATCAGATCACCAGCAAACGCCTTCGAACAACGAGTAGTATGGGAAAATAAGCATGTGTCGAGAATGCAAATTAACGCACAAGTTTGGGGAAAATGAATTACATCATTCCTGTGAAAAAATAAAGTGCTTGCGCCCGGTGTTAGAGCACATCCCCAGAAAAATATAAATGAAAGGGAAAACAACCGAAAAAAAAGAGCACGGCCTTATATTCACATTAAAAACAATGACAGACGTTCTCCATGTTTGCCGAGCTTTGTTTAATGCACTCTACGATGTAATAAAATCGTACCAATAAACTCGAGCGAGTCAATCTCGTCATGCCACGTGCTTGTCGTGCTCATCGTTTGTTCGGTGTCATCCAGACGCGACTCAGCACGCGCTGGCGATGAGTCATCTTTCGATGCAGCCACCTACAAACTCTTGTATCACACAAGTCCGCACACATGTAGTTTACACAAGCTCTCTTACTTGAGAAGTACCCTGCGACGACGATGTGCCAAGTCCCCCAGCGTCCATAGCAGCACGCAATGAAGTGCATTCCGAAACAACCTGTAAATGCCACCATTTATACGAGCTGAAAGTGCAAATACCTTCACTCACACGCAATAGAAATCAAATGTGAGAACCCAAAGATCCGTACCCATTCGCCCAACATGTAGAAAATAAATTGTAAATTGAACTATCAGGTTGACTGATAATTCGCCGTTTCTTTCGCATCGCTTTATCGTTTTCCGGTGCGGATTTTTTTAGCCAAACGGCACTTTGAAAAATGACGGAAGCAGATGTCGATACTGATATTCAAGCTCTTTATATTGTGGTCTACCACTTCAAGGATGGATGATAGCATATTCATTTCATGATCTCAGCGATTTCTTCAGAAAAGCAATGTGATGTGCTCTGGGAGGATTAGTCAGGAAAAGGTCGAGTATGCACACAAATGGCGATAAATCTCTCTTTGCAACTGCAGAAGAGGACAAAAGCGACTATCCAAGTGCTGAAGAACAACTCCCACTTATTCTTATTTGCTATAGCATCACCATTCCTAGCAAGAATAGCCTTCTAGACCAACAACAATATAACAACCACTACGATTTTGTTGTACACTAAGAAATAGGGAAAAGTGAATGAACATGAAGATTGACTATGTAAAGGAATTCCTCAACGACACAATGGTGAAGAAGAAAGATCGGATTCCAAACAAGCAAAAATAATGTAAAAATAACAGTGAAAAGTTCTGAACAAACCCTATCGAAGAATGCTCGTTCTTCTCGAGTGAGGCCGTCATCGTCACGGAGTCGTTGCTGCGAGACCAGTGCCGCCAAATCGTCCACATCGCCTTCACTCGTTGCCGGTGAAGTACATGCTGAGGTAGTGCGAGAATGCATAGTCGAAGCTAAACAACAGAACTGCAGGAGACGTAACTAAAACAT
This sequence comes from Ancylostoma duodenale, assembly GCA_000816745.1. Classification (NCBI taxonomy): domain Eukaryota; kingdom Metazoa; phylum Nematoda; class Chromadorea; order Rhabditida; family Ancylostomatidae; genus Ancylostoma; species Ancylostoma duodenale. Next base: position 14,312 of record KN726174.1, read on the forward strand.
CGAAAAAAGTACATTTACCAGATCGATCGCGTGCTCCTCCTAGCACCGCCATGTCTATGGTCATCTGGCGAGGCTGAAGATGCAGCACAGATGTTTTGTAGACGACCTAAAAACTTGTAACTCTTTACATCTATGTGTTACCAAAGTTCACAATTTCCAACGGTAGATTCAGCACGAATAGCACTGAATCCACAATGGTTTTGTTCACTGGGGAAAACGATTAAACCCTCGCCACTTCGAACCTTGCCTCTCTGCCCAATCTGGACTCCGCCACATTCACATCGTAAACTCGTTAAGCAAATGGCTCTCACTCCTCGAGTGCTCGATATCGCACTTGAGAGGAAACGGATACAAAAACTTAGCGGTAAGGTAATAGAGGAAGTACACGTCAATTCTACTGTCTCCTAAGGTCATCCTGGGGTGTAGCATGACAACGCGTTGTCGTAATCGCCATATGCATTTCTATGTAAGCATACGTAAATGAAGTGCTGCGTAAAAGCTAGGAAGCAGTCTGAGGCTTTTGAACTATCGTTCGTTGTTGTTTTTTTTAATAGAACTGCGCTTACCTAACTCACAACAATCACCAACAATATAAAGACGGAATGCACTTTTTTTGATGACAACAGAGTAGCTTTTCCAGCTAAAATATGTCTTCATGAAAAGAAAAGCTCACTGATTTTTTTTCCAGCAACTCGAAGCTTGGAATAACAAGGTCAACGATTTTTTAATTTCAACCGATTTAAGATACTCTGAAAATCTTTTGCCCAGTGGAACTTCAGTGTTAAGTCAAGGCATTCTGCATCTGTCGCCGTTCGCTATTATCCATAGCCTGTTCTTTTAGCCCATCTATTACAAAGTTACACATCTTTCGGACTGCTCATTTTGACCTTTCGACCAATCCCCGGGATATTCGAAATCGATGTTACAAAACAATGGTTTTACATGAAAGGTGAAATGCATCCGCAAGTCAAAATTCAATAGCAAGCACTTCTGGAACATAACGCAATTTCAACTCAAGCCAGTCCAGCTCCAGAACACATAAGGCTTACACACTACATGTTGTTTTTGTCATCTTTCACGGCCCTACTTTGAATGTGGGGCTGGAACATTTGCGAGGTGTAAAACGAATGGCAAAACATGCATCACGCAGGATGAGGTTCCATGTTCTGACAAACAACATCCCGTCACAGCGCACTTATTTGTTGCTCTGTTTGCGCTAAGATTTGTGAGCGAACAACGGACCAAAAGGAAAGGCAATGAGCATGCAACAAAAACAAGTGCCAAATTTGTCACAGTAAACACTGATGTTAAGGGAAGAGGATGCTAGGTACGGATCTTGTTCCATAGTGAGGGGACTACGACTACCTAGACGACAATAAAATTTGGAAACGAAACACATTAGATGTAGTACTCCTTTCAATGCTTTTACTACATTTCTAGCTCAAAATTCCCCTAAAGGCAGTGTACACCTCGTTTTCGTGTTTAAGGTTCTAGCGAATTCTGAATCTCCTCGACGGTACACATAAAATGTTACGAAACTGTCTTTAAACCTTTTTCTAAAACGTTTTTCGGGACGGGATTTGGAACAGTTTGTCGGACTGAATGGACGCGTGAAGTCGTTGATCTAATGACACGTCAGGACCAGGGATGAGCGGAATTCCGGGTAAAACGGAAGTTCCTTAATTCTGGCATTACGAAAACAGTTAAATTCTAGGTTTCTGGAGAATTGGTGTTAGCTGGGTTGTACGATATCGCAGATGCTTTTTTGTTCCCCCAAATCTCCCTGTATTTCAAGCTTTTCATGACTTCCGACTTCCAGTCCTTTCCAATACTTCCGCTCATCCCTGATCAGGACGTATTAACCAAAGCTGGAGCCGTGTTGGGGAGCCAGCACAGTCAGGGACCGCTCCCCTAAGTGGTCCGTGAACTGCACTTTCGAACCCTCCAAAAACGAGGATTTCGTCACTTTTACGCGTTTTGTCGTACAACACTGGAATCAGCGTGACGAGAAGGTCTAGCGTCTTTTGATATCCATGACCCACGAAACGAGGTGACACACTCACTGCCTTTGAAAACACGGAAACACTATCTTATGTGCAGTCAACTTATTAAGAATCAAACGAAAAGGATCAAAGATACACACAGCTAGGGCATTCAGGAAGAAGTGAATGTTGGTGTATTCACGGACTGAAGGTAAACAGTGCGGTTGTGCACTACCAATTGTGCTTGATATTGGTTAAAAATGGACGCGTATTAGTCCATGATCTTTCGGCTAGTATTCACTGCCGCTTGAAAGAACTGTATGTCAAGCTGCCAAACGGTTCCCGTTATTTCCGACATCCATTTAAAATGGGGCCTAGAGAAACTCATTACGAGCTTGATTATCCCAATCGAGAATAGACAGAGTAGCACACAGCTGAATGATTTTACAACTCGGAAGATACTGAGTGAATTTTTTCTGAAGCGAGTAAGGACTAAAAGAATGTCTAAAATGGCACTTTCTACAATATGGAACAAATATGTAGATGTTCGGGAACTTCTTTCATGTCCGTATGTGATCAATAACAATGTGAATAATGACAGCATGTAAGATGTTGACAAGGAAGCGGCAATTAATAAGCAGTTGCGAGTTCCGTAAAACATGAGTTTTTGGAAAATAATATAAAGTAGTTATCGAGCAAAAACATAATAATACAGCATGAACACTATATTTTGACCATTCCATGTATTCCATGTACACTACCCAGTTTCTTTTTCGAACGTTAGGTTGTGAAACAAAAGGAATGTATGATTGCAAGTGTTAGCTGAAAGTTTTCAAACTGCTGATTTGACTCATAATATCACGGCTGCAACTCTTGTGTTTCAACCAAAGCATTACACTTCTCAACAAAACCTCATGCTAATACCATGAAATAGGTTTTTTTAGAAGTGCGACATTTCGAATTCACTACGGGAACGAAAATATGATTGTCGTTAACATGCTGGTGACTTGTACTCAATCGATTTCGTACTATGCATATGCTAACCTGTGCTTTAATGAAAAAAGAACAGATACATTTGTAGAACTAAAAGAGCTTTCTTGTGCTCTTCAAGTCTGCCGTGCCTGATGAAGACAAGAAGACCTAGAAGACGTAGAGGCGGTACGTATTGTTAAAAGTTGAGAGCTTAAATAATAGGACTGAATTGATGAGGAACAACTAACGTTCTTTTCCAATGTGCATGATAAGAGCGATAAACCTAATTACATCTCTTAGTTCGAGAACGCGTGCAACATGCCCCTTTCGCGACAATTTTTCATACTGCTGGTGATAAAAAATTTTAAATCTTTTGATGCCCACGTTCATATCCTTCCGCATAGGTGTTACGTGCATGGAAAATTCCGAACCAAAAGCAGACCGTTTGTGTCGAACTACCTGGCAGAGGATGCGCGCAGCGGAATCTTCTCGACAACCTTATATGGGGAATGCTTTTGCCGCATCCTTCGTTTGGGTCCAGCAGTGTTTCTCGATTGATGGTACACAGTATATTAGGTCCACTGCTTGGGCTCATAAAAGTTACACGTCCAAAAATATGAGAATATCTAGTTCGCATAAAATTGGTTGTACGACTAGAAATTCTTTTCTGTATCTCATCCCATAAAGATAATATGAAAAAAAAAACTCGTTTAGCATTGTTGCTATGACGAAGACGAAAGTTATTTGATGATTAATGGTAGTGAAATTCGATGCACCATTATATATAGAGCAACAAGAAGATGGTAAAGATCTGATGCCGCGAGGTTATATTATGATGAACAAGAGTGTAGCAAAAAAAAAACAATCAGCGTTTACTCAGTTTACTGAAATGCCACACCCTGAAAGAGGTATTGCATTAAAATAGCTCAATTTACACAAACCTGTCCGAGGAAATCTGGCAGGTGTTTAGGCGACATTGAGGTGATACTAAATCGTGTGCACCAAACATTTGACGAAACTTGCACCAGCCTAAGATCCGGTCTTGGTGGACGAACATGTCTGAAAAAAAGATTGAAATACATTTACACGGTAACGCAGAGTCAAAAGCAGATAAAATCACAACTGCACGATTTGCGCTGCCTAAAGAAATATCACCTTGACATAAGCGCCCGGAGCTGTCTTTTACTTCTCCGCCACAAGGAATTTCTTCCATTCGATGTTCGCGGGATGATCGAGAGATCTTCTGCAAAGAACAAAAGTGAGAAAGTACAGATTGAGCAGTTTTCTTAGAGAACATGATGGCAAAGAAACTGATAAAGCTAGCTAAACTTCGGTGGCGAAACTTTCGGGAAACATGAAAAAGGAAACTCATACGAATGATAATTTGAAGAGTAGCTTCTCTGCTTGGAGCAGCAGAGAAACGCATCAATTGTTTCACATGCATCTCCAAAAAGGAAAAAAAAACGTCGTATATGGTTCAACGGAACCTAGATGGTATATAGTCTCAAGATTATACCACTAGCTCACTCAGGAAGTAGCTAAGTGGACATTGATGACATCTGATCGCCACGAAGAAAGCAGTACAAAGTGCAGTGAAGAAAGCAGTACAAGTGCAGGAATGACTGACAACAAAAAACATCACAACCAAGGAAAGTGTAAAAACGTGAACGAAATTAATGCAAAAAGAGCAGGTGAACTGGACTCCTTTTCACTTTTTATACACTGAAGTTCTCTTTTTGAATCCGCCAAGCATACATTTACACATATTTTGTTCTTTTAGACAGAGATGGCTTACATTTCCTTCTTTCTCCCTTACTATCTTCCCCTGCTATACATTCCACGAACCCCTCGCACTTTTAGCTTGCCCCACAGTAAACCTTCTTTCACTACTCACCATTTGTTTTTGTTTAGAATTTCCATGGCAACAAAGATAAAAATCGCGACCTTTCTATTCACAGCGTGAAAGTGCGATGCCTGAAGTGACGCGTTAATGTGTGTGCTTGAATATACCACAAAATATCAAAACCTTGATGAAGAGATACATTAATAAAACCCCCCTGTTTGGAAAAAAAAAAGCTGGCTGGCTAGAAGGTGTCGGAGTTAATTGAACAATGTAAAAAACTAATACATGAAGGGGCAATGAAGCTAATGATTACTAAATTCCCATTTCAAGACCAGAAACACGATGATGAATGGCTGAGAACAGCCAACAGCCTGACTGAAAAATGTAGTATTGTTATAGTAAACCTCAAATTTCTGGTGCTCAATTGTAGAAAAAGACGCATATAATGAAAACGGAGGGGATGGTGGTGGTGGTGGAAGTAATCCGAACGGTATTCGATTTCCACGATTAAATTTTTAGGAAATAAGCCTTGAAAGTTTGCGACAGACCCTACAATGAGCAAAAGATTCTTGATTAGCGGTCCCTACTTGCAATGGTTTTCGTCATTCCTCTGACCACCACCAAAACCTCCAAAACAGCAGTGCAGTATAGACACGACACATGATTTTTCGCCCACATACATCCCCTAATATCAGACATCAGACAAGTAACGGTCGACCACCATGTTTTGAAACCTGAACTTCATTCCCAAAACAATATCGATCCGGCGACGAGTGGAAAGTCGAAGAACCTGTTCGCATCGGGTGATCGAAATCAATGCGACAATCATGTGGTCTCTCTCAAACCGGAAGCGAATCATAGACACTCCCTTTTACTTCGTGACTTCTCATACTTGAACGTTCACCTAAGCTTCCAAAAAAGTGTCGGACCGCGTGTGTCCGAGTATTCAACAGATGATATATTATAAAAAACAACAGTCGGTTCGGGAAACATAGACGTTTGATGTACTCTAACGTGTAGAACGAAAGACGGTTTTCGACTAGTCATGCACGTTCTACCTTGTTGATTGCGTAGATTCTTAATTGCATTAGCACGCTAGAACGGATCCAGAAATGTGGGTGTACAAGGTTATCACAGCATTCTGGATGAACTGCATAGAAATGGTCAATCTCCACTGCACCGTTGTCACAGAATTGCGTGGAGAGCACCACTTGCTAACCCATGTTGATATGCGTTGAGCCCCTAAGATTTCTTTGAAACAACATCATAACTGGTGATGACGTGTTCTGCGTCATTCCAGGACATGCGTTCTACTCGATGGATAAGTGTCGCAGAGTACGTCAACGATAGTTATACTCACATTATCGGCAGCATGTGAACTGAATGTTGTACAAAGAGAACGACTGAGTCACAAGAAATGAGCAGTACAAAGCCACCTAGTAATTTCATGTCCACAATTGTTTAATGAGAATATCAGAAGAGCAGCACTAATGATCAAAAGTCCTTCACCTACACCATACCCTCAATGCACACATTTCATGACATGCAAACGCAAAAGAATTCACACCAAAACACGCTACTACTCGAGTACAGCTCCTAACAACCACTTCACCATCGTTTCTTCAAGGGGAACATTGTAGCAGGTGACATGTCTCCTGCTAAACACTGGCATTCACAGAGATATGAGAGGCTAGAGGCGCTTGTTAATGTGTCCAATTCTATAGTCTTCACCCGAAAGAGTTCCGCAGCTTCTCCAGCCACGCCTATGGCTATTGCTGTGAAGTTTAGTCTCTTTTAATCTATTGGATCCCACATACATGCAGTAAAAGGGTGATTTATGGAAACGTTTTGTTGCTACTTTAATCCATAATACCACCTATGGTTTTGCAAACGTTCTGATGTGGTTAACTGGCAAATTAACAAGTTTCGCCAGATAACAGTGGAAATGCTTACTTTCGTTTCTGAACTTTGAATTTCCATCTGGGGTGGAAACACAGCAATATTCACAAGTTGATGACTAGTGATGGATAGCCGACGAAAGAACAAGAAAATCTGAGTCATTTCCATCTCACATCATTCATAACTATTTTCTAGAACATATATCTCATCTTAACAATCAATTTTTTTTTCTACTGACCTCTTCTGAGAACCAGTCCTAGCTGGCTTCGCAGTTCATGTAATTTCCTTAATTTCGGTAAACTATGGACTCAAAAGATCTTTTTCTCAGCCCGCTAACATTAATTGTGTGCTGATGAAATTATGTCGCGTTAGGGAAGACACATCTGGGTTGTAAGAAAACTCATATGTCGATGTACACGGTGTAACTGTTATATGTCAGTCAAGTGCACGATGAGATGTCACTCTATCAGAGTCGCAACAGACAGCCTCCATGTCAAACAAAACAGCATTGAGGCGTTATCAGTCGGCGTGTGGCAGGAGAGTTAGGTAAATATCATTCACGTCGGCGCAGGCCCAAACCAAAAATTGGCGCACTTACTGGACAATAAGCGGGTGTAGTGGACAAGCAATACAGCTATCGTTCTCTACACATCAAATATAACATTAGTAGACAAAAAGTTGTATCGCTGACAAAAAGATGTGACAAAATTTTTGACCGAGAAAAGCTAGGGCACTATTTGAATAATTAAGGCAGTACAGCAGGTATACTGAAGAGAAGAAAGGAATGTCATTAGCAAATGTCACGTTGCACATGAACTTAACAGAACTCTTAGCAGATATGGGGAAATATCACAGAGGCAAGCCCATCCCAGAAATTGCTTCAAAGCATCACGGTAATGCACGCAGTAAAGCATAACAGAAAAATCGATAGCAAATTTCCGAATGCGACAGAGCCTGCACGAAACAAAAACTAATAAAAAAAGACATGAAGAGGAAAAAGCGGGCCACTCACGACTGGAGAGAGCCGAGCATGAGCAATGTGACAAAAAATTGGCAAAGCAAGTCAGTTTCTTCTGAGGAGAAGTGACTCACCAACTTGAGCAGACGATCCAGTGGAAAGAACTTGTCCATCTGCGGGATGTAATGATATATGAAACTGTGGCAGAAACCGATTTACTTGGCGACCTAAAGTAGTGCTACTTATCTAGACACTGTTTTGGAAAAAAAAAGCGGAGTACAAAAATAACTGGACTCAAACGAGCAACACTTATGTATTTGTTCGGTCAGTATGATTTTAAACGGGTGGATGGAAATTTGAAAAGAAAGTTTGATAGGATAAAAAAGTGCAAAAAAAGTCTTAATGCAGTAAAATTGAATTGAAAAACGAACTAGAAAACCTTTCTAAAATCTGTCAAAAGCTCTTCTAGAACCAAGGAAAAAGTCTTACCAACTAAAAGCGGCACCAATCCACCGAGATGTTCCATGCACAATACATAGGAATGACTTCCTCGAGACAATGGCTTAATCGTGCAATAACATCTCGCTTCGCTCGCGCTACATACAAACGAGCAAAGGTCGTCGATTCGTGGTATACGACACTAAATGTAACGACGTCAATGGCATCTTCAGATCGCACATTCAAGAATGATAATAGGGTATTTAAGACTAATGAATAAAAACAAAAGAGTTATGTTAGTGGATAAATGTCAACCGTCATTAGAGACAGGGATGTCCCTCACAATAGCGTTTGTTTCTCTCATCCACTCGTGGTGTTTTCAGAAGTTAATTCAGCGGAATAAATGCCATGCATCGTGATGGATAAATGCCACGCATCGTAGTGAAGAATTCCGACTCAAAACACTTCACATGACCATGTCATCTTTCAAATGCGAACGGAAATTAACCGGAGCTCAATTTAGTCACTATGTAAGATGAATTCAACCAAGACTGTGATTCTTCGATAGCGAAATCCCACACTGCACTATTATTTTTGATGCGAACTATTTGGCACTATTCGGCTAGCTCTGCCCCAAAAATTTCGATGAAAAAAATTTCGCCCAAACTTCGTGTACGGGGGTTATTTGAGGTGCTGAGCACGAATATCGTATCCATTTGGTTACGGTAGGTATACGGTAGGAAATTGGGAGAAAATGCCGATTTCGGGGAGAAAATGAAGGAGGCATGCAAAATGATATACGTGATCAGCGTCTAAAACAACCCCTCTATGCAAGATTTGAGAGGATTCTGTGAGATACCGTATCCGCAGTGTACCTACCGTAACCAAATGGATACGATATTCGTGCTCAGCACCTCAAATAACCCCCGTACACGAAGTTTGGGCGAAAATTTTTTCATCGAAATTTTTGGGGCAGAACTAGCCGAATAGTG
>KN726174.1:23495-43632 GCA_000816745.1 Ancylostoma duodenale
TTTTGTACCGTAACTCCGTTTTTGTCGGGTTACGGTAGGTATACTGTGGATACGGTGTCTCACAGAATCCTCTCAAATCTTGCATAGAGGGGTTGTTTTAGGCGCTAATCACGAATATCAACTTCAATTTGCATGCCTCGTTCATTTTCTCCCCGAAATCGGCATTTTCTCCCAATTTCCTACCGTACACCTACCGTATCTCTATGAAAATGGGGTTACGGTACGAAACGGATACAATATTCGTGATGAGCGCCCCAAAACAACCCCTCTACGCGAAATTTGAGAGGATTCTGTGATATACCGTATCTACAGTATAACCGCCGTAACCCTATAAAAACGGAGTTACGGTAGAAAATGGATATGATATTCGTGTTCAGCACCTCAAATAACCCCCGTACACAAAGTTTGAGCGAAAATTTTCACTTCGAAATTTTGGGGCAGAACTAGCCGAATAGTGCCGAATTACAATGCTTTTTTTAGTCATTATGAAGCTTGCATTCAAAAATGAAGAGGAAAAACCGAAAAACAGCTCGCAGTAGAACAACAGTGATAAGGTTTCTAACGACACAAAATTAATGAAATACCCAGATGTCCTAAGAAGTGCAACTAATTAACAAGAGCGAAAAAAAAAACTGGTAAACCCTGAAAATAACGCTCACCCGAATGATATGATGGTCCAACGCACGCAAGGCATTCTTCTCCTTCACCGGAATAGGCAGTGAGTCGACCTTTTTCGACTGCGAACCGAGATATCGCCACAGCTCATAGGTAACCAGATCAAATAGAGGAGGAACACCTAGCAGAAGCTTCCCAATTGCCAGGTGGCCTCCAGCAGCAACAATAATGGCCCGACCCTCGTGGGCCCATGTGAGAGCAGAGAGGGGCTTGTCCTTGGGCAAAGATAGTGTTTCCTTATGTACAACCCGCGCTTCTCTATCCAACATCACCAACTCGTGATTTGAATTGATAAGAGCGAGAATCGAGCCGTCGGCGTTCCAATGCAATTGAATGACAGAATGCGGCGACTCGTAGACTAGAGGATCGATTTGATCGAAAGCGCTTATCATCAATATTTTGTTAGCACTGGTGAGAATTGCGAGTATCCAACGGCCATCCTTGGAATTTGTGGGGGAACAGGCCAACTTTACGATCGGATCGCTGGTGAAGGAACGTTCGGTGATATTCGCTCCTTGATCGGACAGCACCTGTATGCTGCCGGAAGCAAAGCCGAGAACTAGTTGTCGCGAGTCTGGAGCCCACACTCCCGCAGTGACGGTTATAGCTGTGGGGAACGAGTTGCTCCAGACGCGCTGGCCCGTCGACGAGCCGATCAGCACGAAGTTGTCCTCGTAGCAGATGAGCGCTGAAGAGCCGCACGGGCTCCAGCTCAGGTCTCGCACCTTCACTCCGCGGTCGTTGACCAGCTCGACGGACCAGCGATCGTCGTTGCGCACCCACACGTAGATGACGCCCGAGGAGTCGCACGACGCCAGCTTCGTCTGGACGCGATTCCAGGTGACCATGCAGATCGCCGAGTGGTGTCCGCGCAGGTTGAAGTTGTAGCGGCCGTTGTCGTCCTCGGTCGGCTGCAGGTCCGTGAGCGTGATCCCCACCGAGCCCGAGTCGGAGCCGACGCCGAGCAGCCCGTGGCCGGGCCGGTCGGCCTGCGCCACCCAGGCCAGGTGCGTGATGGCGGGCTCGATCCGCGCCCCCGGCCAGTCGCCGCTCTCCCAGGTGATCTTCATCAGAATATCAGGCGAACATCGAGTACAGACGACCACTCGCACCGCAAACGAACGCGTTATCCTCGCGACGCCAGAGCGCCGACGCCCAGAGTGCCACTCTCTGCGTCTCTGCCGCCCCGGCCTCTTCCGCGCGGGACCACCCTGGCGCCTGGCCGCCTGCCAATTTCGTGATTCATGGGAGTTCTCACTCCGCGCTTCGTGCAACTCCCTTTCTTCATCTGAATGTGCTTTTCCATAGGCCAGTGAAGAGATTTTACCCCTCCTGCTGCAAAAATGTGCACTATAGGTAGCCATTGTCACCCAGGACATGATTTTAAAGGCCGCACACATGGGAATTTTCGTGTTTGAGATTTTGATCGTTTTGGATGCTCAGCAGTTGTGGCAACAATTCTACGGAAGTTACACAATCGTAGACATCAACATTCTGAAGATATGAAGAGATAAAATGTGTGCTGTCGATCAGTCAGAATGAGTTGTGGTATGAAATGAAAGTATGTTTTTGTTTGCAATCATTCTTTTGACTCTCTTGCCCAGTAACAAAACTTGCTTTCATCCCGACCTCATTCCACTTCGAGCACGAATAACTCGGCCATCTTTTGCAAATCTACTGAACTGATAGCCGTAGAAACTGCCTTTTTCGTAGGACTTGACAAATATGGTCGTTGCATTCGTTTTCACCATGGCGCTGAGCCTAGGAATATAGCAAAACCTGTGAGAGAAAAATTTCCGCAGGTGCAGTCTTTAACTTGCTCATGTGTGTGGGAGAGGGTAAAGAGGCCCCCGAGCATTGCTGACAACCTGCCCGGCATCGTCGATAATGCCTTATGCGTACTCAAACTTACATAGCTAGAGAACTTTGAGTGTCCCGCACTTTCGGTGATCCCACTAAGCTGATTTTCGCGACACCTGCAAAAATGAGGCCCAGAACTTATGTGTAAAACAAATCATGGGATTATTCACGTTTTATTTTAAAAGAAAGCACTTATCGTATCATCTGCGCTTATCTTTTTATCTAAACTAGAAAGCATTGTGCTCCCACCTCGGGATTTCCCTACAGAATTGCTTATTTTCTCGTTTATCTACTCGATTTCAATGCAGAGAACAAGCCGCTTCCATTGTGTTTATCATCCCGAATTTAAATCTAAACGCGTATGTTTCCAAGCAACTGGAGGATTTTACTCTGCAGATCTCTTATTAGAATTAGTCTTCGCTGACTTACTGTAATTAGTCAACTCTTCTAATGTATATGTATATGTATATTGAACCAAGGGATCGTCATCAGTTTGATGTTATCACCATTAATTCCAACCGCCTGCAATGTGATTCCGTTTTATTTCGAACGTAACTTTCACTGGGGGACATGGGGCGGGTTCCAGCGAGAAAACAATGGCGAATAAGTAAAAATAGTAAAATCAGGGAAAATCCAATTACTAGAACCGTTGCATGAGGTGGTTGCAATGGCGACATACGAAGCGACGATCACTCCTGGTGCTGGGATTCATGAAACGATAATCAAGCAAGCTAACGATGGTTATCGTTATTGGCTATTCTACAGGCTACGTGCATAATTCCAGAAGACACAGGACGCGAAACTTGGTTTGCTAGCCTTATTTCACTCGTCTCGGTTACGCGTCTATGAACCTTAGCACGGATTAGGATTCATGAAAGCATAATCGAATAACCTAGTGAAACGTTGTTAACAAACCAACTTTCACGTCCGCACATAACGTAGTCTATACAATAACCAGTCACTCTAACCCTACATAGTTGGCTTGCTCGGTGATCGTTGAGTTCCAGCTCAGGTATCCCCAGACCCCAGCATCATCTTAGCGAATACAGCGTTTTGCCATTTTCTGTCGCGGAATGGATCACCTGTTGATATGCATCTATTGAAATGTCGCTGCTGCGCTGCATTCCATTGCAAATTCCTCGCCAATTTGTTCGAAGAAAATCGGCAGAGTCTGGGGACACCCAGATGAGAATCTTTCCCTTATGAAATCCAGCATGAATATGCATATTGTATATTCATGTTGGGAGCTACTTCTTGTTATTTCTTCTGCCTCAACTACGTACCTTTATCAAGGTACATGTTTTTCGCCTATTCAGTTTACTTCGGCAGTGTAGACCTATATACTATGTTTATGTTAAGAGTCTTTCTTTGCTCTTTCAAAGACCAGTGGATGTTGCTATCCCTTTGGGACGAATTTCTAAAGCTGCTAAGAATATCTTGCCGTTACAGTATTGCACTTCCAACCACAGAAAAGGGGTGATGTTGTGGACCACTTTTCTTGGGCTACAATTTTGAATTTTCTGGAGTATAGTTCAAGAAACAACGCCATTTTAGAGCTAACTGAATGAGAAGGATGGCGCGAAACCAATTTTTAGTTGTCACACTCAGGATGCTGGATTTTACTCACTTTTGCGATCGCGTTAACTGCTTCCTCGTGAGCGACGTTGGGTGCAGTTGGCTTTTGTGCAGCAGGAATTCAGTGTGGAAGTTACTGTGTATGTCCTCATCATTCAGACCATACAATGTTGCAGTTTCAAAAGAATTGGAATGCTTGAGTATAAAAAGCTCTGCATCGTCCTGCTGAAAACGGTTCACACCGATGGTGTTAGCATGACCAAATGTATGCACAGGTGTGACCAGAAATGTAAAATTAACTATTGCAAGGAAACCTTCACAAGTAGAAAGCAAGAAGTTGGTGCAGAACCTTTGCGGAAAATTTGTTAAAGTGTTAGTCGTTCACTTTGTTCGGAAGCGAATCGATTAGCAGGAATGAGCAGTATTTCCTAGGTACCTTCAGGCCTCGCAATGCGAAAACTGTTGAATACCAACTGGTACTGCCAGTGATGGCACTGGTGGACTCAATTAATCACTATTGTTACATCATACCGCTTCTCGCTGCCCACACTTGTGTTTATACTAGATGCGCTGGCACGTCAGATGTGCGACTCGATGGCGCAGGGAGGCCCGAGATGCACTCCCGGGCCGGTATACATCAGAGAGAGAGATTATTGAGATTATCCAGGATAAACGTGTTAAGGCTCGAGTTACCGATGTGTAATTTTGGGGGTTTCAACACGTTTACCCTGGGTAGTCTCCATGAGAGCTCGAGCTACCGGCTCTGCATGCCGGACCTGATGCAGAGCCAGTTGCTCGCGCTCTGTCACACTCACCCAGTGAGAGACCACGGCGCGCCTACATTTTATGCTAAACTCACCTTCTGCGATAGTTTATGCCGCATTGCCTAGGCGTCTTTGAATGGTACTTTCGAAAGGCTCCACTCTGTTTCTGGAATCTTGCTCCAGCATCGTTCTCAAATGCTGCCTATATTCTGGATTTCCTGCGCAGTGAAGGTGGCATTTGCAATTTTTCCTCACAAGCTGCCCTTCATCAGCTTGTCAGGTGGAAAGCAACAATGTACTCGTAGTGGAGTGCATTCGTCCTTTTACTACGTTGCATCGTTGTCATACTGTGGATATGTACAGTCTGTGTCGAAGCATTCTGTTGCTGGACATGGAGCATTAAACATGATGAACACGCTCGCTGCATCACCTGTTTGTATTTTTTTTTCTGTTTCACGTGATGATGTATGAAATTATGGTTTGGTAATGGCGAAACTAATACATGAACACTTCAGGTGTCGCCGCGGAACTAAGCGAGCTGAGTTGCGGCTGAAACATCATGGCTCTAAACAGCAACCCATTCGCAGATCCATTCGCGGTATGTCCTGTTCTAACCACCACTGTTTCAGGAATTTATTTTGTTTGTTTCTGGTGTGGTATCTTCTGGTACATGGAAGCTATTTTATGTTCATAGTTGAAGTATATGATTAGGTCTTATTGCGATTAAGAACAAAGCTGTAAAGGTGTGAGTAGACCGCAAAACTGACTCATTAGTAGATAAATTGGTGTGGGAAAGACTGTGTAGTTTATCTTAACTTACGCCAACTTTATTTGTGGATCAGATGTGGATTAGCGTCGTCTTTATCTACCTGAAGAGCGGCAAATTGTTGACAGGGCTATATTTTTGGTGAGAAGAGTATTAGTTCAAAAACTTTCTCCTGGAGATTTGTAATACACTTTTGTTCCTTTGACATTCTTTTTCAGATAAACTATGCTCCTGTTAGAACTGAAGATGTAGGTTGAAGTGGTTTTACGCGGCTTTTCGCTGATGCTTTAAGTAACCAATAGGCGGACGACGTTGAACAACTATGCGAGCACTTTGTCTGCTGCAGTACTACTTCTCAGACAATGAGCGGGCTGACAGCGGTACCAGTATTTGGCGACCGTAGACAACTCCGCGATCAGCCAAGTAAGTGAGCGCGGTCGGCCAGGTGTCGGCGGCCAGTCCGTTGAAAAGATGCTATGGCGTGCTAACGGCAGTAACACTTACTGATGATGTGTAAATGACATTTTAGCTATCGAAATCAACATCAGGCATAAAATCTCATCTTTTTATCGTTGGAAATTGCATAGTAAAAACTGATTACAAAAAAAAACTGATACTCCAATTTTGCCACAATTCAATGAGTATTCTTGAGATTATCTGCTCATTGGAAATATCTTCCTGCGCAGACGTTCACAAAATATGTAGCGTTATCAATAGGTAGCTGAGCTTTCTGAATGAAAGCTCCATTAAAAAATATGAAGGGAGTGATATCCACTCTCAGGGAATGAGGAGGAGTCTTCACTCGCTTGGCGAAAATTGAGTGCAAGACACTTCTTCTCCCTCTCATGGTGCCGCGGTCAGCCCGCTCCACTGTCTGAGTTGACGAGTATGACAACAACACATTTTGTCTTGCTGTGGCAACTAATGACTTGATGGTTTGTGATGGAAGTGTTTAATATAAGAGTGAAGAGTGATGCTGTGTTTGCGGTGGAGTTTCTGCATTATTGCTTCGTCATAAAAAATGTAAATTAAGAGCGCTTCTATTATGGATTCATTCTATCGATGTCTAATAATATGATTTTGTGATTTAATCATAAAATCATATTATTAGACATCGATAGAATGAATCATAACAGGAGGCTAACATCGGTGGGAAAAGCGGAGACCAGCTACACGCAAGTTGGGTGAACCTGCGTTACACCATCAGTGCAATTATACCGAAACTTTGTATTTTTTGGATGTAGAGATTTCATTTTTTAGGCGAAACTGTGCTCTCTACAAAATGTGTCATTAACACGGAACCCGTAATTCTCGGAGGCAATGTTTTGTTTCTTTTTCTCAAATAACAAAGGCAATGTTTTCCTCAAGGAATCCGAACTGTTACTCAGCACAGTTCTGCCGAAAATTTTCTAGCCAGACGCTCAGGCTCGACCCGCCTAACATTCCTTACAATCCCTGAGGTTGTAAAAGTTAGAAAATTAGTTTTGGCGGTCACTGATCAAGGTGCTTTTTTCTTTTCTTCGCTAAGAACCTACACTTGTTAAGCTTCTTTGGCAAATTTCTCACCTTGTTGTGTTGTCAGTTTGTTGCCGAGTCGACGCTACGAAATAACATTGGTACAGCTTGAGCGTGACATTAAAAAGGGTCCTGTCGTAGATACTTGAACCATACTTTGGATTGAGACATTAATTCTCAAACCGTGCCAAGGCCTTGTTCAGTCGGTTGAGACTGCAGGTGTGGTAAAAATCTTGAGTAAGTGTTTGAACTTTTTGTGGGAAGGGATCTAGGAGTCTGCTCAAACGGGATGATCAACGAGATTAGTTGCTAGAGCGAACCGTTGAAGCCAAACTCTGTAGTCACGATAGCTCTGATTCATCATCTGAGCCAGTAGCAAGGACCACACTCCTGCCAATTTTAGCAGAGTTGTGCGGAAAAATGCCCTAGAAACAGTTTCTACATGGGGGTTTGTTTGCTTATTCCTCAGAAAGCTTCCTAACTGGTGTGCTTCCTAAAAAAAAGATCTGAGGCTTTATTTGGATTTGAAAGTTCTTTGTTATTACTTTGTTCCACCGCTTGTCGCTAACCAGTTTGTGTACCTCATCAGGGTCATCTAGGTAGCATTGTCTTGGTTAATATTCATCGGTGTGGTTCACACTTTAAAAAATATTAGGTTGGGCAACAAGTTCGCGCGGTTTTTCTGAGCATTCACTGTATTTTAACGGAGTGGACAAGTTGAACCTAGGTTTTTCTGAAAGTTAATATCCGCAATAATTCTTCTTCACATCTTTGCAAAAAATCGTCTCATAACTCCACGAATTGTGCGTACAGAACAAGGTGCATCCTCCTGTCCGAAATCGACCTCTTTGAAGCAGACATCCACTTCTGCGCTGTCCCTTCAACAGTAGTGGCTTCCAGTCAGATGCTGTTAATATATCCAGCAGCTTGAGCTGCATTTGTTCCACTATTGTAGTAGAACAGTTGGAGGTGTCGGAGATGTATGCTCTTGTCGAATTGGAGGTTCACATTTCATGCGGCAGAAAATGAGAAGTTACGGGAATTGGGGAAATTGGTTATAATATTCGTGAAGAGCAAAACAAGAGCTAGAAGATGACCTGTAATGTGCTATCGAATATAGTTGAAATCCTCGCAAAAAATTGAGTTGAAAAAAAAACCGCACGAACTTATTGCCCAACCCAATATTATAGAGTCTAAGAGTAACGTATAAATTTCAGGAGCCTGCACAGCCAGCAGCCAACAGAGGAGCATCCGAAACTTCCGACGATTTCAATCCTTTCGCAAATCAGAGCAATATTGCCCCTGCTCCAACGCATCAGGTAAAAAGTCTCATTGGTGTGGAAGCACGTGCCTTCATTTCTGGGCTTATAGCCGCAATTTTTAAGGCCCAATTTGCGCAAATCACCTTTAGTTTTATTCCTAGAGCAGGGTGGGTACTCAGATAAATAGCCAAGCTGATCTCCTCATACCTTCAAGTCTTCTAAAGATTCCAGTGAAGGTGGTGTGTTGCTCTTATTGTTCACCGGTTATGCATGTGCTGCAAAGGTAGACAACCACACGTGTTCTTCTCGAACACACGAAAATTGAAGGCTGAGAGTTTATACTGATTGAATCTAAAGCTGCCTCTATTAATTTGAAATGAGGCACGCCTCCAACTTTCTTACGAAAATGTTGGTTAAAGCTCTGCCGGAGAAACAATGAAGTCGTAACGAAAGCTGGCTATTCTTAGTAAATAATCATATATTCTCGCTCGCTACTGTTCATGAGGACCGTACCACTTTGCCATTTTCTGCCAGTTGTTTGTGCGGCTCTGTACTTTCTCCATGACCATGCCCTTGTTCATGATGCTCGTGTAATGTCTGAAAATCTCAACATTTTCATAAGAGATGTGGTCTCCAATGCATATGATATGGGCAGTTGGGTTCGTAACTGCCAGCCCTTGCCAGCTATCGTTCATAATGACATATGACTTGATTGCAGACATAATTCTTTGCCGTAAGCGTAAGCCAATGATTTGTGCTGATTCTTTCTTCTTCTTTTTTTGTTGGATTGCAGAACAAGGAAATGATTTTATTGAATTCAAAAAAAAAGTATTCTGAGAAGCTTGAACCTAAGGCTAGTTTTTGTACTATGAATTGCATTTACTCGAATTCTAAGAATGGTTAGCAAAAAACTACATATATATTCTTCCAGGAATGTTCTAACTTAGATTTTGTGAAGTTGTGATAAGCAAGTCTTCCAGCAAAACGCTGAACTACACTAATGTACTATAAACCAAAATTTGTAAACGGAATGGGGAGACGACAGCCAATTGGCGTATTCACGATATTCATTCCTCCGCTCCTATATCTTTTCAGCAAGAAAAACTTCTTCTGATTATAAGGATACATTAGGTTGCACGGGTGGTTAAAGAACTAGACAATTTACCTGCACTCCTTTATTATTTGTTTCCTCCTGCTATAGTTCTTCAATGTGGTAAGTCTTCCTTCAGGCGAGCTTAATTTTCGCGCTTTTTTCCAGACATTCATTGAACCCAATTCTCCTCATTTGCATTTCTATTTAGCCGACTATAATGCAGTGGCAGCGCGCTATCGATTAATCGAAAATGCTCCGCAGGCATTTTCGATGTTATCGCCGCTAGCATATCCCATATTTTGCACTTTTCCACATTGTTGTCAATGGCTAGCAAGAAATGGGCGTTTTTTTTTGCTGCATCATTAGTGAAGGGTAATTGTAGGAAGAGTAATCAAAGTTTTTCGTAGCACTCTTTGAATACGAACTTGTAGATTTGTGAGGATTTGCTCTTTTTTGTCTCTGGAAATATTTCACAATGTTTAAAAGAAACTTTCTGAGCCGTGTATAAGCTTTGTTGTGTGCGAATTTTGACCAGGGTGTCATTGTCATGAGGAGTGATACAGCGAGAAAAAGGGAACTGCATACAAGCGTAGAATTCAAGTTTTGAAATAGTATGTGAAGATGCGAAGTCGACTAACGATTTTAACCGGTTGCGCGACAATTTTTGAGGAGAGGAATGGTGAAGATTGTGAAATCTGTCATTTTTTCTTTTTTGTCTTTTTTCTCTGTGAAAAACTCGCCCATCGTTGCCATGGCATGGACGGATTCCCAGCTACTCATCGGTCAACATCTCGGTCTTTTCGAGCACGCGTACGCATTATACTTGGGATCGAATAAAAGCCGAATAATTTTATTAGTTTAATTAACAAATCAGGAAACAATTCGATCATCCAGATATTCGAGAATGAAAAGTCTTAAAGCTCTTCTTCTCTCCCATGTAACATTACATTGTTCTCCAATGTTAGAACATTGGGAATTTCCATTTATTCGAAATATTCGATATTCGATAGTAAAAATATCCGATTTCGAATAAATGGAAAATTCGAAGGTTCCCGCATTGGAGACCAATGCAATGCTGTACGAAAGAGAAGAAGAGCGTCACGGTTTTTCATTCTTGAGTACCTAGATGTTTTAGTTGCCTCCTAAATTGTCAATTAAAAAAGACAAAATTATTCGGTTTTTATTCGGGCCCAAGTATAGTACGCATACATGAATGAATCAAAGGAAATTACATGATTGAAATTAAGCATGATGATAGGAGGAACTTGAAGGGCTGTTAAGTGAAAGAGATGAAGAGGACTCGTAGTTTTTTTGAATTTCATGTATCTGAGAGAGTCACAGGGGAACCATCGCTACTCTGTTGTAATACTAGTAAAACTAGCCGCGGTTGTTCGATACAAAACGTGGGCCTTTTTGTGGTTTGTGTTACTATTAGAAATATCGTGATTTTGTTAGGGAGCCTCTGGGCTTGGTGGCGGTGCCACTGTCACGATGAGCGACGAACTGTTCCGCAAGCAGGAGGAGCTGGAGCGAAAATCCCAAGAATTGCGACAGCGAGAAGAGGAACTGAATCGACGTCAGCAACAGCAAAACATGAACACAGGAGCACACGGTGGTACGTATCACCGTTTTGTAATTGGAGTTCTGACTTAACTCACCTGTGTTTCAGCCAATGCGTCACAGCGTCCCCATAACTGGCCTCCCCTTCCTTCATTTATTCCAATTGAGCCATGTTTTTACCAGGTATGTTGATGACGCTTCTATTGTAACTCTTGCTTAGGATGATTTTTCTATTGCTTTAGGACATTGAGGTTGAAATCCCAGTGCAGTTCCAAAAAACGGTGACAGTAGTGTATTATGTGTTCTTGATCTACGTCTTGGCTTTGACAGTGAACGTAGTCGCGTCCATGTTCTACATGATATTTGCAAAAGGTATGGTTTATAAAAGAATTGTAGCAATTCCATTGAGCAGTATCTGGGAAATAACCATTTTCAATAAATGACGGTCTCCTGCAGTACATCATCGTAGAATTGTAAAAGCAGCTCTCCATCCAGAAATGCTCTATAGATTTTAGTTTTTTTTTTTTTGACAATCCAGTCTACATTGTTTCCAGGCCCTGTTGGACAGTTATTACTCGCCATTATCCAGTTGTGTTTGTTCTCGCCTTGCTCGTTTTTGTTCTGGTTCCGTCCAGTGTACAAGGCGTTTCGTAACGACTCTTCATTCAATTTTATGGTATGTTCTATTTTTTCCATACGTATTGTTGGTTACACATAGAATTCTCGTCGCATCTTGTTAATGTAATCGTTTAGGTGTTCTTCTTTGTGCTTTTCTTCCACTCTCTCTTCACCTTAGTGCAAACGCTTGGAGTTTCTTCGTATGCATGTGGTTGGATTAACACCATCGAAACTTTTGGAGGTGAGCAGTCTTTGTTCAAGTTCAAATGTTGCACAATTAAAACAATACCCCTAAGGAATCATAGTGTGTAAAATCCTATGCTAGATTGTATTCAACATCTCTATCTCCATTTTATTTGATCAATACTTTTCACTATTGCTTTCGCAAAGAAAAGTGAGCTATTCATTACAGTTTCGGTTCCCGTTGCATTGATAATGTTGCTGTCGGCCCTGTGCTTCACTGCTGCTCTCGCTGGTATGGTGTATGCCTTGCTGAGAGTGCACAAACTTTACAGGTAAACATTTGTTTCTGTTCATATTTTCTAGGTGCATATGGAACATAGGTGAGCTGTTGTATTTGTCTTATTCGTTTTTTTAGAGGATCTGGGTTCTCCATTGACAAAGCTCGTCAGGAGTTCACAAACGGTGTCATGGCGGACAGAAATGTGCAGGCGGCTGCTAGCGCTGCAACGACGGCGGCTGCTGGAGCCGCATTCCAACAGGCTACTCAAGGACGTTTCTAATCTATTTCGGTATGTTCGAGACGTGTTCTCTTCCAAATTCTGCTGCGTGGCCATATCTATCATGTTACGTACCTCACATGACTTTATGTTCGTAAACTAATGTTATTAGAAGTTTCTTCCGTGATTTACATATCGCATACAACAGCCTACTTTGAAGATATTGTTTCTGTTAGAAAAAGACTGGAAGTCAACTGGCATGACAAGCCTGTCTGCCTCTTCTGTACTTTTTCAGACAAAAGATTCTACAGGGTGCCAACAAAGTCTTTAGCTAAACTTTGCAAGCCACGGAAACGCCCGTAAGCTGGAAAAAGAATCCAAAATTTTATGTGAGTTCACTGAATGCAAAAAAATCGAGAACCACGACTTAGATTTTCAAGAAACCATCATGGTTCCCGATGTAGGCCTCAATATGTTAGGAGCCGCATAGCCTTGAACCTGCATCTCCACAGAGTAAATTTTATCTTACAATTCTCACAAGTTTTCCTCAGAGCTCCTATACATATTTTTGTAGGAGCAGGCTAAAAGTGCTTTACAAGACACCTATAGTTTTGCTGGGATGTAGAGGAAAGTGTTGTGTATTATTCGCACTATTTTCATATCAGTTCTCCTTCATCGAAACTAATGCAGTGGAATGTTGTTATCTTGGGTAGTTGCTTTCAAAAATTAGAACGAATAGTATAGCTTAGAAGACCTAGAAGATTCTCGATTTGATGAATCTGAGTTTGTCTACTAGTTTTCATATGAAAATTTTGCTGAATTTCGCGGGAAAGCACAGAAGATCAGAAACCGCTATTTTGCACTTTTTGGTTCGCTTACTGGTATTGTTTATTTGCTCATGGGTTATTTCGGTAGTCATTCGCCGAAGATTTCTGAATCGCCAAAGACTTTGTTTTCACCCTGTACAGTCAAGAAAATGTTGGTCGAGATTCAGTTCCTGATTTTTCAAAAGGCGTCATGGCACTGACTAATGAATACACATGCAGTGCGTGTATTCCTCGTACTCTGAAGCTACTCCATTTGCAAGCCAACGCCAACATTGTTTTTGATTACGCGAATGAGCGTCTTATATTTTTTATTATTTCTCCAAGACATGAGGAACCAATTCAGAGCTTGCCATTTGTCGGTACATGATGCACGACGACTGTGCGCAGACAACAAGGAGCACATCGACCGGCACCTCTTCTACAGTTTTTTTTTCATTTCGTATTATAAGTTCTGTGTCCGTTGTTTCTATAGTATTTATGAACTTCTGGTCATAATGACCCGTGTGTTGCCCGCTGTGTGTTTCACGAGCTAGCACAGGAACGTTCTCACTAGTATTTAGCTGGAATGATTTCTTCTGGCCTGATCAAAACTTCAGTCGCAATCGTTAGCGAGGAGGTCGTGCGAATTGAATTGTTCTGAGAGGCTGTTTCCCTGTGATGTGTATCTATAGATCTTTTTCTACACATCTCATTTTGAAGTTGAATTTGTAGTTTGACTAAAGTTATGGGTTTCGTGATGTTGTGCTATATCGCATGTCTCCTCTTAATCTTATCTGTTCTGCTTCAATATAGGAACTGTACAGTTCTGGTAAAATGAAAAGTACTACGCTTAATAAATCCTTGAAAGTTTGATTACGTCAGTCGATGAAACCCGTGGATCCAAGAAGTTCATTTAGAGCGAGATGAAGTAGAAGTGAATTGCACGCTTATGTTGGAGGAATTAATTACGATTAAATGTAATTTGATATCACAGTCTTATGAAATTGGGTAGCCAAAGTAACAAAGTGTTCAGCTATAAAAAAAATAGAACATATACACGTGTTCCGATGAATTACAAAAACTGGGCCTTGATCCCAGCACAAGGCTTACTGTTGAAAAGGACCTTTTCTCCCAGATCTGTAGGATGCGAACTGTCAACCAGTGCTACAGCACATCCGCCCCATCCAGCTCCGGTGAGGCGAGCCCCAATCGCGCCGGCTTCTCGACATTCAACGACTAATTTGTCCATAGCTTTGCAACTGCATTCATAATCCTAAACCATAAGCTTTCATTGCAGGTACTTCCTACTAGGTCACAGCTCCATGTAACTATAGCCTACTGTATCGATGTCGCTTAGTCGGCATCGATAGGTAATTTGATAAAGATTTGATAGGCATCTATTATATTATCGGTGACTCACACAGCAGCGACACCAGCGATGCCCTAACCAAAATCAGTAGCTGCCAAGATCGATATCGCTGGCGACGACGACGCAGGGTGCTACACTCCATGTGGATTATAGCGACTGTATCATGACGATTTCAGGGACTAACTTGCACGTGCCAAAAGTCTTACTTTTCGCTTAAAATCTACACACTAATGTTCATTTCTGATGAAAACCACGACAATAGTGAGCATTTTACGCGTAACTGTCGATTTTACTGCTTACTTCTTCGATTCAGATTAGAAAAAGTCAAAAGATGTGGTAGTGTGCATGCCTGGGCAATTATTCTTTTGACCTTTGGAGGATTTGCAGAGGTCTTGGTTAGCTTCTACCCTATTCAATCACTTTGTGTCATAATTAACTAGAAACACCGGTAGTCTCCACCTTTCACAAGTTACACTGCTACTTTCCTATTCCGCGTTGTCAGTGGTGTAAAGGCGGCAAATGCTGGAATGATGTAATAGGAAATACACGAACCTTACCGCAGCTTTCATGACTGGCATACATGAGCTTTCCCATTTCGAGAAGCTCCCCTGCTTTGCATGCCTCTTCAAACTTATCAACTCGTAGCGCTTCACTGTAAACGTGACGTGCTCTCGGGCGTAGCTTGAAAGACGTCACTGAAACGAGAAATACACTAAAGCTCCCACTAGTACGAACATACTTTTCCACAGAAATTCTGAAACGATGTCGTATCACGACACCCAGACAAAAATTAGTGAGCGTTTGAGTAGCAAGAAACAAGTAGCAAGTACAACGGAATACTGTCGACGTTCAAGCACACTGAGAAGAGTTGAGGAGCAGATTGTGAAGCCAACACTATTCTTTTATTTACACTTCCCTGCTGCCTTGTATTGCTCAAGTTGTAGCAGTTCTCGGTCCCACGCAGGAAGGACTAGCTCTACTAGCTTTGATTTATAGGCCGATGATTTCAGTCGTCAAAAAAAAAGAATAGGAAAGATTCGAGTTTTAGCTTCCTATACTAATGAGTCCCTCCAAATAATATTAAGTGTTTGCGTAATAATTTCCATAATTCAAGCACTCCGCTGGTTTCACAAGTTTGTTTTAGTCCACTCACGAAAACTAGTTACATCACATGAAATTCTAAACATAACTGCACAACGTTCCACCAAATCATTTTAAATTTTGATGGTTATGGTCATAGACTCACAGTGTTGTGTGTTGGGACTAAGACATTCATCAACCACTTCCTTTGATAGTAAGTTCTCTAATTCTTCACGAGATGTTTCATTAGGCAGGTCCTCACACAGCTGCAGCATTTCTTCCAGGGACTTACCAAGAGCCTCCTACAAAGACTCTATTACCATGTTAATTTTAGGCTAAAGTACTCCTTTAAAAATCACCTGAACATGTTTTAATCGCCATGAGTGAGGCTTCGCCAGTGTTCCCGAATTCTTCAGTAACAGCTTAATATGAATGAATGACTATTCAATGAAAGTACTGAACTTCAACTTCTAACATCAGATATATAACAAAAAAGGACGCTGAGGCTTGCGATAAAAATAATAGGACGAAAACTTTAAAACCAGTGTACCTTCCCAGCTAGGCGACCTTCTACAACGCGTTCGTTGTACTGTGATGTAGCAGCCTGTAAAATAAAGCATTTACGCAATGCAATTATATGGAAGCGACTTGAAATCTCTAAAAAGAAACCTTGTTGAGAGTATCTCCACAGTGAAGCACAGTGAAGGCTGCCAGAGGTGGCAAAGTGACCACTCGAGATCGAAGAGGAGAAAAGTCTATCCGCAGAGCACCTCCGTCTACTGCAAGGACCTAAAAATTACTTGCATAGAACCAGATAAGGAAACTATTGTGATATCTATTATAGGAGTGAAACAATTAATCAATTACACCCGTGATAATGTTCCTTTGTTTGACTATGATAGTTAATCGACAATTTTAGTTCCCTTCATCGGAATAAGTGGAGAAACAAGCAAAGAAAGACATATGGAGTAAAACCTCTGCTGCTTGATCCATACCGCCACCCTGCGTGCCCACATAGTGTTCAGCAATTGCGCAAAGATCGGCAAGTTCTTCTCTGAAGCGGAACACTGAGAATGATGCTCAATTTATACCACCTAAACAGTAACTCACCTTGTTATTCCTTCAAAAATCTTATTCGTATGAATCATCCAAGTGGTCAGGGCAGCTGCACACACTAGCGAAGAACTGCTGGAAAGGCCCGAAGATGGTGGAATCGAACCTATTTGGCAGATGTAAAGGAATCACTCTGAGGTCGAAACAAAGGACCTTCAACGTACCTTCAACGAGCAAATCGAATCCGATCTGATCGGAGTTCAACTTCTCCATTATACCTTTCCAGCCGCAAAGCACGTAGTCGTACCATTTTGGTGGGGACGCACCAGACCAATCGGAAGGCAGAGGTACTGTGTGTTCTCTGAAAATGGTATACCTTCTCTTTGATTATTCGACTCTTGCTTCTAAATTACGAAAAAACAAAACAAAGTTAACGAACAAGTATTGATGGTCCACATTGGCAATCCGAATGATCGACTGCCCATTGGGAGCGGCTAGAATTTCAGTGCCGTCCTCTGTGGCCATTGGCAGAACTCCATAGCCATGATAATCTATGTGCTCTCCTGAAAAAGAAAAACAATACAAAATCCAAGATAAAAGAAGTCCAAAAGCTGTATGAGCTTATTTACCCAACTTTGTGAGCGAATGAAACTTCAAAATTGTACCTTACTTCTGCAATAGCTGTTGTAAGACATTGAAACTCAAGAATGTCCATTACAAGTTAATTCAATAATTCATTACCCTACAACGCAGAAGTCCAGAAAGCATAATGGATTCTCATGGTACTGCGGCGCTCTATCCCGTTAAGAAACCCATGTGGTCTGTGTTTAGACGTTTTATAACGGCGGATAAACTGCATCACGGCGGCCATGCTTCGCGGCAGCAAACAGTGCTCCATGGGTTTAAGAAGATGGTTAAGATTATAAAGTCAACGCACTGAGATCCCGCGTAAAGACTTGGGACAGTGCTCAAGAGCGAGGTTCACTTGAACCTCTAGAAATTAAACTGGATAAAAGCTTCCAAGCCATTGTCAATTTAGTTCAGATAAGTACCAAATTTAGTATACTGCTGCAACCCTTTTGGAAACGGTCATAGGGCATGAAGAATCACGCTGGTATGAAGAGGAACCGTACACGTTCGACACAGCGATGGTCATAATGTATTCAGTGCCTTGGTGCTGAAATTTAGCGCGCATCCTATCAATCCAGGGTTGGGATTCATGAAACGATGAATAAGGGAAACGACTATGGTTAGCGCGAATAGTTATCCCATAGACTACATAATGCTAGGAGACACAGAACCCGAAACTTGGTTTGCTATCCTGGTTTCGCTTGGTTGCACGTTCATGAATCCTAGCCCAGACGTGGCATTAGGGCATTTTTGACCTCTTTCGACCTCGGGTATAAAGGAAATGCTTTTTTTGTCCATGTTTACAATGTTGCTGATTTATCCAAAATACAGGCTTTAGAACCACGACAAAAAAGCACTCACCAATGAGGTTCACTCTTCCAGGGCAAAACACTCGAACAGTGGGCAAATGTCCAAATACATTCTGGAATTTTGTTGTGTCCACCATTAGAACCTGTTTGTCGACCTGTGTGATGGTTGATAAAGAAGCAGTATTTCGCTAGGAAAAAGGTGACACCATAGATTCAAAAACGCAACAAAAATCATGGCAGCTTCAAAAGGTAGCGCTCGCAGCAGTGAAAGCAAGTAATCAATGAAGTAAACACGTTCGCGATGACACACATTTATAGCATTGAGCGCTGATACGGATCGGAGCCAGGGATGTGCGAAGAAGAGATTTTTACCCTACGAAACGGAAATGCAAAACTGTAAACTGACTGTAAACGAGAGATTTGCACAGTCATACAAATGGCTGGAATTCCATGGCGCCCTGTTAAGGCAGCAGTTGACACTTCATTCCCAAACTTTAGGGCTTTCACACTTTCGCTGCGGCGACTGTCGCTCATGGTTGGTTAGAGGCAGTGCACGGTCAAATCTTCGTGTCTGAGCTTTTGCTTGATTTTGGGGTTTTCAGGATCCTAGAATTTATATCCAGCCGTGAAATAGCGAGAAGCTCGCGAGAAATCCGCGAAATCGGGGTACCCTCTTCCGTGCGTCTTGTAGCACTAGACTGACACTCGCTACACTTGCGCGGTCACACCGCCTGTAAATGTGACGGGCTTTTGTTAGCAGGTGCGTCGTCGCTGCGAAAGCACGAACAACGGGGCTCGGTTCATGATTGCTAATTGGATTTCTTCACAGGCCAACGACATCACATAAGCATGAGCGAACGACATCGCGACGGCGTCGCTGCTTCAAGGATCCGGCGACAATTGTCTTAAGAGCTTACTTTCTTTTTTTTTTGCTGCGGCGGCACCCAAAGACATCGTCCAGCGGCTAGGAATGGTAGTGGGGTGTTTTGTCGCCCAGCAACATCTCTTCCCACGCACCCACCTTTGCCGCGGTGACGCATCACGATCGCAAAAGCGTGAAAGCCTCTTAACATGTTAGAACGTGCGCGACTTGTCCTAGTTCGCTCTGCGCTTCCCACGCATGCGGCGCGACCGCGCTGCTCGCGTTGGAATCGCCGCCATAATGGCAAATCTGAATCTTTCAGGCCTTTTCTGTGTTATTTATGATCATGAGAAATATCCGATCTAACGATGCCTCCACATTAATTACACTCTATAAAGCATACGTGATTCCTATTCTGGAGTATGGATCCCCGATACGGAACCCATACTCGAAAAGTAAACAAGCCAACATAGAAAAAGTACAATACAGATGCTTTCCCAGTAATGATTATCCTCAATCTATGCTTAGTTACAAAGAAAGACTGAAATTTTTCAAGCTAAGCACTTTGCAGTATCGACGCATATTCAATGATATTGTATTCTGCTTTAAAGTTCTAAGAGGAGGACTGAGATTGAAATCAAGTAAATACTGGATCTTCCAACCCAGTCGAGGTCGCACATGCACGTTGTTTATACGATGTGATAAGATACGCAAAACCCATTCCAACAACCTGTTTCACTCCTTATTTGTCCGCGGTGCTAGGTGGTTACAAATGCTGCCTTCTAGCATTTTGCGAGCACCTAGTATCTCAGTATTCAAGAAGAAATTGAGAGAGATCAGATTACTTTCAATTTTGAATATTCCAGATTGCGAGTGATAGTTTAATCCCACTACAAGTCTATTAAGACAATTGTCGATATTATGCCGATGCCGATATTTTTGAGCACACGATGACTACATCTTGTTATCACTAATATGCGTCGTGATCTGTCACTTCCACATCTAACCTGACCATTGAGCGTGTCATTACTATGTACCTGTACCTGACACCTATTATTCTGTTACCTGACATGTTTACCAATGACTTTCGACCAATGCGGATGCTTTTGGACTGCCAGTCAACATATTTTCCATATAGATGTCAACTTTCTTTAGAATTC
>KN726174.1:60101-82332 GCA_000816745.1 Ancylostoma duodenale
CTTAACCCCCACAAAAAAATATATTTAAAACTTTGGCCCCCCCCTCCCCCCCCCCCCCCCCCCTTAACCAAACATGATTCATTTGATTGCACTGTGAAACGAATTCAATTCGGGATGTACGCTTTTATAGAGTTAAATCTCTCAGCATGTGCAAATTTTCTACAATCATGCGAAGGGACTTGACGATTTCGGTTTCTGAGATTCGGCTTAGCAATTGGCGACGACGTCATCATTGGCAGGTGGTTCCTAGTCATGCGTTCCACCTGCAGAAGTATCCCAGAGACACTACGTCTCCGCAGATCGATCTCACCCTCATAATTTAGCTTGGTAAAGATACGAGGTCGGTTTGGAAAGTTTCTGGGATGACAATAAAAGGATCGTTCTTTCTCAAACATTTCGAAGCCGTTTTATTGTCCAAATCATTGCAGGAATTGACTAGAAATACCAAGTCAATATTACTGGATCCAATTTTTTGACAACTTGTTCAACTCGAGCAACTTTGAGTGGGCTAAGTTTATTTATTTATTTGTTTGCTTATTCATTTATTTCGCGCACTTAAAGGTGCTCCGTAACCAAAAGGGAAACTGAACATTCATACGAAACAGGAACAGGTAAAAGAGAAGAAAAACGTAGGAAAAAAGAAACAAACAGGGAAGTCTTTGTGAAATATAAAATTCTGAGCCGTGTTCTGATCAAAATTCGCTATAACTGAAGTGGGGCGAGCATGACAGGTGCTTGCCGACTCCTTGTAAGTCGGTTACCAAATAGTGTCCTTGAGGTAGTCACGTCTAGGTTGCGCCGCTGAAATATCCATATCGGGGTAAGATCTGTATCTCAAGAGCTTCTTTGCTCTAATTCCAAACCCCGAGCGATCGCCTAGAGGACGCTCGCGGAACGAGCTATGGAAATTAGAGGAGTTGGGTAGCAAATGAAAATTCCGTGAAAGAAGCAAAGTCATGCTCATTAATTCATGGTGACATGCAAATCCAGTGATCATTCGGTGAGATGAAGTAGTGAGAACAGATCATAGTTGCGCAATTTGTTTTGCCAAGCACCTGTAGCCATCTTGCAGTTCTCATGAAAAAAGAATCAAGGGATTTAAAAGGAAGCACAATTGGGCTACTAGATTGTTAAAGAGAAAAATCACATCTAAGTCCGCTACAAGACCTGAACAAACAGTGGTTGCTGGCTTTTAACTTGATATCTAATCTTAGCAGGATCCCGGAAAACTCGTCTGTTTTCTGGACTGCATTGTTTTAGACGTTTAAGCCTTTCTGAGTAAGTCCGCATCAAATGAGCTTAAGCTACATTGGTATGTATAGTACAGAATTCTTGTGAATGTCTGTTGAACTCGCTCAATATCTTTTACATCCTTTTTGAGATGACCTTCTTATCGTTATCTATATAGACACGTATGCATGTACGCATACATGCACATGTACATGTGCGGTTATCTACCAGTGTATACACACACCCGCTTGTATATGTATAGGAACTGCATAATGTACACGTGAGTATAGAGTTGCGGACATAAGTATTGCAACAAATCTTATTTTGTCCGTAATTTCTTCCAAAGCATAGTTGAGCGGTTCCAGTTTTTATATGTTTTGCTGGTACGCTAGCGGTACTAGCGCAAGTAGATGCGACCTCATTTCGTGCATGAATTTCTTTGAGAGAAATTTTTTTATTCTATGAACTCGAAATTTGGAATTCAACGATATTGACAACCACCTACAAGGAAATGATTACAAACATGGTCCAGACCTGAACTGCATTTATTACATTAGTTTCGAGAGAGTTTCACTGAAAAGTACATCTAAACACAGCATTCATTGGCATCTGCCAGCCTTGCACATGGTCGGTATGTCGGTAAACGTCCGCCGCAATTTCCGCCATTCTAACTCATTATTTCACATGTGTTCAAGGGTCAGCATTGCTGCTTATGATAGTCCTCCTCTATCTAAAGATGTTTATCTCCATGGCTATCTCTATCCCTCTTGAAGGGTGGAGATGGCCCAGCTAGTTTTGGTGGAGTCAGCATTGCACATTGTCAGAAGTGCGGTTTGGATTTTTGCCTTGCTCAGAAATAACGATTTCCTCGGACATTGTTATGCACAGAGAAGAGCAAGTTCCTAGAATGTTGGCGCAGACAGAAGAGATCAAAATCGCCTGATTTCGAAGAGTTATAAAATTAAACCATGCTTATGTGTATTAAACTACGCTGGACACCAGAGTGGTGGAGTATACTACTTTAATCTCGTGGAACCACGATAATTCGGTCTTGGATTTGGATACAGCGATGCAAATGGAACGCTTGCAGAGCATCTGGCTTCAAATACGTTGGGAAGAATCCAGTGTGGAGCAGGGCGATCTATTGTTGGCTACTGCTATCACTCAATTTTGTACTGCAGTAAGTCATCGAAATCGCTGCGATTCGGGTCGCTACAGATAATCTACATCGAAGAGGACGTGCAGCTTCTGGATCCAATGCGATTCTCTAGTTATGCCCAATTCTCGACGCAAAACAAAAATCCAAACAATATTTTCGAAAATGTCCACTTCTGGCTACACCAAAATTAGCTGGGCAATCTCCATTCTTCAAGAGGGATAGAGATCCCAATGGAGATAAACATCTTCCTTTAGAGTAGAAGTATCATAAGGAACGAATAGATGTGAAATAGTGAGTTAGAATGGCAGAAATTGCGAAAAAGGGTTACCGACAAATGGATCATGTGGAAGGCCGGCAGATACCAATGAATCCTGTGTTAAGATGCATCTTTAGTGAAACTCTCTCGAAACTAATGTAATGAATGCAGTTCAGGTCGGGACCTTGCTTGTAAACATTTCTTTGTAGGTGGTGTCAATATCGTTGAATTCCGAATTTCGAGTTCACAGAATAAAAAATTTCTTCCAAAGAAATTCATGCACGAAATGAAGTCCTTCCTATTTGCCTCAGTACCACATGCGCACCTGCAAAGCATATAAAAATTGGAGCCGCTCAACTCTGCTTTGAAAGAATTTAGGAAAGAAAGAAGATTTGTTGCAATACTTATGTTCGCTACTGGATGTGCTGTAATTTGTATATTTTTCACACATATTCCAAATTTACATATGCACATACACACATTTATATAACCACAGACAAATGTACAGAAAAAAAACTAAGTAAAAGAGCAAAAAAAAGTATCATATGTACATAAGCACGAAGTTCGTACTGTCATCAAATTCTTCCAACTGGAGGGGAGAACCGCAACGAAAATCAATATGGCTTGGATGCTGTTCTTGCAGAACCATCACCTTCATTATTTGCTTTGTGTTTCTGGGATATGGAGGACCAATGTGGCCGTAAACAGACTGGCAATGAATCGCACGCTGGGCGTCCAAAATCAACAACCATCTTAGAAATTGTGGACAAAGCCCTTGGACATGGTTTTTGACGATCGTCGCCTAGAAGCGAATGATATTGAGGGAGCCCAAGTCATTTATTTATTTATTTGTACATTATGATCATCCATAATGTGACCCTTCTTACAGAAGGTAAAGATAGAAAAGCCCTAGAGAGACTTCGGGAGGTTTAAACAGCCGATAGGAATGTAGGTTCCAGCAGCAGAAACCGTGAGTCAACATCCTCATCGAACCACAACTGCTCCCACAAACAGAGCAGTTATTGCTGTGCCCGAATATCTCTTAAACCTGTCCATTCATTTGGATGAATCCAAATGAGAAATGAACGTAGGAACCGCATCTGTTTGGTTCCTCACAGCACCATTTGCTTTCTGTCCTCACGTTCTGCTCATCAAAAGAGTAAAGTATCAGGTTGGTGCGAAATTAATTGCCGTTTCGTGGTATGCACAAAAAATCTTTTCTCTTTTGCCCATTTCAATAACTTCGAGCCAACTTCGTGAGCATCTGGTAGGGCTTGATCTTCTCTTCCAAATACTGCTTCAATATTCCGGCTAGCTTCTTCCTGAGCTTCTTTATAGGGTCCTGAAAAATGATGAGCCGACGCGATTTTCGGGCGATCATGTTGTATGAGTTCAAACTCAATCACTCTGCAGCGGAGGCAGCCCGTAATCTAGCGCTCGCTTTCGGTTCGGAGTCTCCTTGCGAAAGGACAGTGAGGTGCTGGTTCGCGAAGTTTTCTTCTGGCGATTTTGACCTCGAAGAAAAACCCGGTCGTGGACGAAGGATATCGCTAGACGATCAAGCACTGAGAGCAGCCATGGAATCGAAACCCGATACTACCATTCGGGTGTTAGCAGCAGACCTTGGGGTTCATCATACTACAGTTGCGAAATATTTGGCCTCCATTGGCATGGTGAGAAAAATCCAAAAGTGGACACCTCATGAACTGACTGACGACCAGCGATCCACTCGCTACACCATCTGTTCTAATTTGCTCGTTCGCCAAAGAAACGAGCCATTTCTAGACCGTGTGATAACTGTAGATGAAAAACGTTTGTTGTACGATAATAAGAAACGTGGCTATGTATGGACAGATAAGCATTCTCCATCTCTAAGCTTTCCTAAACCCGATCTACATCCTAAGAAGGTTATGCTAACAGTTTGGTGGTGCTGTAAGGGTGTTATCCACTATAGCCTCCTGCAACCTGGTCAGTCCGTTACAGCAGAGTCCTACTGTTGTGACCTGGACCTCATGTATCAAAAGTTGTGACAAATGTGGCCGGCAGTAGTTAACAGAAGTGGTCCCGTCCTACTTCAGGACAACGCTAGACCTCATACATCAAAACTCACCCGGCAAAAACTGACGCAGTTAAGCATTGAAGTTATCCCTCACCCGCCTTATTCCCCAGACCTCTCTCCTACCGACTATCACTTTTTCCGAGCTCTCGATTCAAACCTGCGACAGCAGCAGTTTCCTGATGTGGAGCATGTCGAAATCGCCCTCCAAAGTTTCTTAAGATCTCGTGATCTCAATTTTTATTGTAAAGGCATAAACTCTTTACAGGATCGTTGGCAAAAGTGTATAGAATCTGATGGATTTTATTTCGAGGAATAAAGTTGTGTTTCAGCCGAGCTACAACATTTTGAAGTGGAGGGTTCGTTTCGGCAATTAATTTCGCACCAACCTGATAGTCAGAAAGCCTCATCTACGAAGATCTGTCTGTTGCCCAATGACAAAGTCAAGACAACTGTGAACTGCGGATTAAAAAGAATGAGCATATTATGAAATCTTGCAGTGCACCACTTTCACAGCCTAGAAGCATGGATCTTGGATCTCTGTTGAGTTTCGATATCAGAAGCGTTCTTCATTCTTCTGCAATAATGACCTCAACTCCCTGTTCATCAAAATTTTCTTCACAATACACTTCTTACTGAAAAAAAAATCAATTGGAAGCAGTTTTCCGAAGTTACTAGCTCTCATAAAATATGAACGTAACTGTCTTTCACTTCTTATCTTTACTGGCACGTGTAAATGAAAGTTTCCAAGTCTTCCCCGACACGGCTTCATCATAAAATAATCAGAAAAACGAAGACGAGTTTGTCCATTCCACATTTTCCACAAATAAAAAAGATCCAATGCTTTTTTTCTCAGATTAAGATTTTCTAGGCCTAATTTGCGCAAGCCTCTTCGTAGCTCATGGAATTTTGAGCGAATTGTTGTGGGAAGCACCTGCGGCAAATGATTCGTGTAAAAGTTCTTTGAACACTTTCAACAAGGGCAATTTTGTTAGCAAGGTATGGATTTCAAATCACTGAATTGTGTTCTGATATTGGCAGAACGTACAACTTGAAAGGTTTGCAGTGTAGCATAGGTTAGTTATTTTTGAAAATTTTGAGAAGACGAAACATTACTATCCTAGCCTTCTTAAAAACTCTTTCAATGTGTCTATCAAAGGATAGTTTATTATCGTAAGTGATTCCCAAGTCCTTATAATTATTGCATTCTGTAATCTGAGTGTCCGAATTCAACCAATGGGGTACTTTCGGGTTACTTCGACCAAGATGCATTATATGGGTCTTCGATATGGATATAGTTAGCTGGCATGAATGCATGTATGACATAAGCTTACGGATGGTCACTTGTAACTTCTCTGTTACTTCTTCCTTTTCTTTTAGTCCGTAACCAGCATACAATTTTATATCATCGGCGAACATCAACAATGTTATACTGCTATCATGATTCAATGTGGCAGGAAGGTCAGAGAGGTAAAGATTAAATAGGTGCGGTCCCAATACACTACCCTGTGGAACACAACTTATCACTTTTCTCTCTTGTGAGAAAGAATCGTTCACCCTGACAAAGAAGGTTCTCCCCATAAGGAAAGATGTAAGCCATTTCAAGATGTTCCCACAAATGCCAAGACGTTCAAGCTTCCAAAGGAGTTTACAATGTGATACAGTGTCGAACGCTTTGGAGATATCAAAGTAGATGATATCAACATTGTTACGTGCTGATAGGTGAGCATTCCAGTCAAATGTACTCTGTAGAAGCAAGTCAGTTGTTGAAGTATCTTTGCAAAAGCGGAACTGCTGCGACGGTATGACAATGTGATCATTTAGAAATTCGTCAATTTTTTCTTTTATACATCTCTCCATAATTTTACATACAGTACGGGTGATGGAAATTGGGCGGAAGTCCGCTGGAGATATCGGGGAAAGACGTTTGTTAATTGGCGTAACCGGTGATTTTTTTCCACAGAGTAGGTACAGAACCGAGGCTAAGGGAACTGTTGAATATATGGGCAAGCGGTAAACAGAGTTCATGACAACATTTGAGGAAGACGGCCTGGGGGATGGCATCGAAAGTTAGTGAGTACGATACCTTTAGTTTTTTCATGATCTTCAACACCATCCGTGGCATTATAAGGAAATCATTTATAGGAGAATAATCTCTACCACCGTTTAAGACATCAGGTAGAGTTCCATCGTCGTTGGTGGAAACCGATAAAAAGTAATCTGCCAAAACTTCACTTTTTTGTATATCTGTTAGAGCACGCTCGCCAAAACTGTTGACGAACTATGGGATCTTCGGAGGTTTATCCTTCAAACGGGAATTGACGAAACTATAAAACTTTTCTCCCTTCATCTTCGGAAGCAATCGTTTTTCCTGATTTCTCAAGAACTTGTCGATGAGGCGACTCAATCTCATGGATGTTTTAATGTATTTGTTTGTAACGACTTGCTTATGTAGACGGAGGAAAAGATATTCTCTATGCATAAATATCTTCTTGATGTACATTGGAAAATGGGCATTAGGTCTGTGTTGTGTGCGGATGGGGACGCAATTCTCAAAGATGGCGTAAAGAACATTGCAAAACTTTGAATACATGTCATCTATATTAAGGCAGTTTTGAAAAGGGCTTCCCAATCAACAGAAGAAAGTTCACGTTTCACTGAGTGAAAATCGGCGTTTGAGAAATCTCTATACTGATTATTCATTTCCGTGGCATTGTGAGAGACGTGGACTGTGAAGGCGACGATGGAATGGTCAGAACTTGCAAGAGGATTTTTGATGTGCACATCAGATATCAATTGGTGATTGTCCGAGAGCAGCGAGTGTGTGCGACGATCCACATGTTGGCGATACAACAAGCTGTTTGAGTTTATGACTTTCAAACAAGGAAATGTATTTACTAGACCTTGGATCTCGCGGTTTTGCTACGGAATTCGACCAGTCAATGTCCAGGTTGAAGTCACCCAAAATCATGACATTGAATTGGCATCCTGACACTAGCAAATCAAGATGGTTCATCAGTTCCGAGCAATCGTGAACTTTAGCTTTAGGAGGACGGTAAACATTAATAATGCGAAGTTTGTGATTTTCGCATTCAATGTCAATAGAGAGACATGATATTCCTCCTTTGTTGAATTGTAGATCCAGACGCTCGAATCCCATGTCATTTCTCAACAATAGTGCAACACCACCACCTCTGCCTTGCTTATCAAGTCTAATAATGTTGTAAGCCACCTCTGCCTTGCCTATCAAGTCTAATAATATTGTAAGGTAGCATACTGAATGTGAGGATCATTCCATCTGTCACAGTTTCATCTGCCCATGTCTTTTGCAATGCCATTATGCTTGGCTTGAAAAATTTCAAGAAAGCTATTAGTTCATTCACCTTGTTTTTTAATACTTCTGCAGTTGGCTGAGAAACAACTTAGTTTTTAAACACGCAGGCACATTCTTTCACTCATCCTTCGATCGTGCGGTCCTCTCAGTTTAAATTGGTTTGTGTGGAAGCTGTGGAGGTGGAAGGAAGCCTACCACGACTGGCTCGGTCATACGAGCCTTTTGCCATGATAGACTTGGCAGGAGCATCTTGCATGTGTGAGCAAGATTCAAGACAGTTTCTTGGGATAAAATATTAGTCCTATCGCGCATTTTTTGGTGAGTTACAGGGTAGAAAGTATTGTCAAGCGCAATTCGAGTTCTTGTATTCAAATCGAACAAGCTGTTTCGATCTACTCGATACTTTCCACCTTGCGTTTCGATAAGAGCTTCGCGTTTCGGCAGCACCTGGGTCAGGATAGAAATGAGCATCAAATATCTTTCTGTTTCATTAAGTTCTAGCAACTCATCCGTTTTCTCCTGTAGGTCTTCAGCTGTACGGATAGAATAGGCATGGAGTTCTCAACCACTCATGGTGAATGCAGATGCAAGAATGATCATCTCTTTTTTTGTACAATTAATTCGGTCCTAGTTGACCTTCCGCAAGTTCACCTTGACTACCCTAACGCCCGTTGATCTTCGGGTATATTGAGCGGGCGCCAGCATTCCTTCCATTTGTCCCTCTCGCGATCCAGAGTTCTCCAATAAGTTCTGCCCGCTTGAGGAACACGGAAAGCATAGTATCTTTCTTTGAAGGACTTCGTTGAGAAGTTTGACCAGGTCGGTGGTCTTCCTATTGTGCGCTTGACGTTCCGTGGAGTCTAGTCGCTGACGGCTCTTGCCCAACGGTTGTCGTTAAGACGCATCACGTTTCCGGCCCAGCTGATCTTACTTAACTTGGCGTAAGCGGCGGCGTCCCTTACCTTTGACTGTTGGCGTAGGGTGGAGCTCCGTATTTTTGCCGTAAATTGGGTGAGGCAGGTTACTACAATAACCTGCAGCGACAGGCCACGTGAACGGAACCGGTTTTTCATCCGGATACCTTTACATAATTTAGAACAAAACAGCTTTAATAATTCTGTAACGATCACTCACTTTAACACATTTTTGGCGAAAGTATTTAATAGCTTTTCTGGTCACAATTTCGTGGAATTTTTCAGTCCGACCACATGTACCCAATCGATTAGAACTCTCTTGTTTACATGTTCTTGATAAGCCTTCATACGATCTTCATTTTTCGCTGAGATAGTCCTAAAACTAACATAACATTGATAAAATTAACCTTGTTCTACCAATACCTCTATTCCTATAGAAATTAGTCGGATAGTTAAAACAGCCATTACAAATCATTCAAAACGAACAGACATTCCATTTAGAGTAGTGTATAATTACATTCCCCCACCATCAACAAAACTTTTCAATTATAACCACACTTTAAAAAATCTTCAATACACGAAAATCAAATGGATACTAAACTCAAAGTGTATGTGTGAAGATAGAATCTATGAACGTTATATAAATCCTTACCATAAACACATAATTACAGGAGATGCAAATGGTTTAAACAACTATAGAGTGGTACAGTTCACCAACTAAAGAACAAAATTTCGACCAACGCTACGTATAAATAAACGTACCTTACAACAATGGATATATTCCACCGTCCTTAAATACTTAGAGATAATAAAATCTTGAAATAAATTAAAAAATGGAGAAATGTCATTTATTGGTACCCATCTAAGAAATAAACTTCATTTTAAACTGAAACCACGATTATACTCTGTAACACAATCACATAATGATATCCTCACCCGAAAAGGTTGTAAATTGATTCGAAGATTACAACAAAGATAATATTCTGCCCACTGGACAAAGCTAACGGTAACTATGGAATCATTTGTGAAAAAAATATTATATTCAGGAAATTATGGAAGAAATGGGTGTTCAGCATGATAACAATCAATTTATTCCTACCAATTCTAATAATGCATATGAATATTATCAAAAAGAATCAATAGATCAAATCATAGTAAGACATAATAAATTTATATCAAACCACCATCTAGAACCAATTAACAAACCTCAAATATCCATTATTTATGCGATTATATTTATTCTATGCACTACCTAAATTACGTAAGTCTCCAGCTACAACAATCAGGAAATTTGAGAAATGTGTTGCAGTGGGGCTAAACTAATCTGGGTTTTCTGTGTTGGAAATTTCGCGATATATCGGGCTTTTTGGATACGGTGAACTCATCGACAATGATGAAACAGCGTGACACACACGGAAAACAAGAAATGATGGCGGTATTTCCTGTGCGTTGAAGGCGCGGACGAGTGCTCCGCGATAGGTTCGTCACGAAACCCTGCAAATGGTACGCATTCCACTTCACCACACGCGCTAGATCACATGCGCACACTCGACCGATGGCGTTATCTGGCGCGAAGGAGCCATTTTTGTCCATGTCGGCAGATGTGTTCACGGCAGTATTTTCTCAGGTAGGCGGCTGTTCACTTTGTTCAACTTACTGTTGTGATTGTCCAGCGGCCGGCTACACGGTAAGCGATCCCTTTCAGAAGTGAGAATTTCCGTGAGTGCTGCCTTTAATGTTCACAACGAGTATAATTACCCATGTTTGAGATCTGCTTTGGACTTCCAGCTGTTGGTCTCTACTCCTGATTAATCCTGGAAAGGCATTCTATTCTCAGTTCCTTAACCTGGTCACTGGACAACACGGAGACCCTTATACCTTCGCCGGACGCGCAAAAGGTGAGACTTCAACCTAAGTTTTTAACTGTATTTTCTCTCCCATTTATCTTGTCGAAGTGGACCTGACAAGACGGGTTGTGGATTTTTTCTTCTCTTGTTCCTTGGTGTTTCGTAGTGAGTGGGACCAGACCTGTTTTTCACCCGTCTTCCATCTGAACCACCTAGATTAGTTTGGTCCCACTACAACATATTCCTCAAATTTCCTGATTGTTGATGAATTTACTAGCTGGCTTCAATCCTCTAAATTGATTAGTTGTATTTCGTGTGAGAGCAGCGATGCTTCTGTAGGTGTTTGTACACTTTTTTATGCAAAAAATTGGATTGGAGATGCGCTGAAGGAGAAATGATTAAGAAATAGGTACATAGCTATACGAAAGCCCTGACGCCGTACATTTTTGATTCCTGCGGCGGTTTTTCACGTATGTACGTGTTTCACGCGTACATACGCGATCTTGCACCGAAGCTTTAGGAAATTTTTGCGCTGTCGGAGAAGCGGGGATGGAACGACTGGTATTGCGCGGAACGCGTGACTACAAGAGCACAGGCGTGCGCTCTTGAAGGCGGCTGGTTTGTTTTTCCTGATTTTTCTTTCTTTTTGAAGTCTTCTGTGCTGTGGAGTTCTCCCACCTAGTCATGTTTTCCACGAGTCTTTCTTTTCTTTGGGTCGCGTCTCCATCTTTTTTTCCCCTTTTTTTCCTTCTTATTTCAATTATTTGCGGGTTTTGCATGGCAGGCGTTATTCTGTGACATAATTGTTTCCTTGCTTGTTTCTCATGGGTTTTGTTGTGATTTTGAGGCGCGCTTTCTTTCGGGGAATGTTTTCTAGTAACGTTTTTTCCTTTTTTTAAAGTCTTGCGGGTTTTTTTCATGGCGAGTCTTCTATTATAATATATTATAATATCATTATCGGGTCTTCTATTATAATATCATTATTTCCTCAATGGTTTCTCACTTTCTCACCGGATTTTTTATGATTTTTGTGGCGCGCTTTCTCCAGAGGAATGCTTTCTAGTTATGTTTCCTTTCCATTTTGAAGAACAACCTTCATTTTTTTTACCGAGACAACCTCCACTTTTTTTACCCCTACCTCACCACTATCGTACTTATGGCTTCATCCAAAGCAAAACGCGTTGGGTCCAAAGCTCAGGTAATTGTTTGAAAAGTTGTTGAAGGAATCCAAAACATTTCAAGAGGAGATTTGCGAAGACGGATAGAACTTCGATCAATCACTACATTCCAGAATCGAAAAGGCAGTCTAAACTGTGGACCATTTCACACAGGAAGGACCATTTCACACAGGAAAAAGTGATAACATCGGTTTTCTAGGATGCGAAAGGAAGCTTGCTGATTCATTGACTCGAACAATGTAAAACTATTACGGCCCAACACCACTGGACAGGTTAAAGTTAGCAATCTAAGAAAAGCGCCCAGAAATGGTCAAGAAAAAGTGTTGTTCCTTCACGACAATGCTTCCGCCCTCTTAACTAACTCAGTTAACGTAGCTGAACAAAAACTAGCGGGCTTAAATTCCTGTTCTTCTAAAGTTTCTTAGCTAGTAACTGAAGAAGTTGCCTCACAGACGTTGCTGTCTTTCAAAGTCTGAGATGCGCGCTATCACTAGTTCAAGTAAGCTCTTAAATACTACCTTTTTCCATTCATTGAGGAAATTCAATGAAAAATGAACAAGCGCGACTTTGAGTAATTATGCTCTACGAGTTCAAACCACGCATAATGCAGCTGAAGTCAATGTTTATGCCAACTCTGCTGTTTATTGGACTGTTTCAGAAAGAAATGTGAGGCGTTAGTTTGGAAAATTGTGAAAAGGCAGTACAACTCTCTTATGTCAGGAAGGTTTCGGGCATAAACATACGTGAGGTGAGAAGGTCCTGCTAGACGCCGATGAAGGGGATCGGGAATCATCAGTGCGAGCGCTTACAGATAGGTTAGGCGGATGTTACCGTCGCAGGCCACCTAAGGCTGATGGAAATGGTTGAAAAAAAATGATGGAGAGGATTCCCCATCAGCTGCCTTCTGATCAGCAGATGAGTCAACTCAACATCTGCTAAATCTTTGCAGTGTGCACGTCTTCGAACCTTTTTCAGGACGTTGATAATCGTGATGAAAAATGGATGCTATACGACAACGAAGAAAAAAATAGAATGGATGGATAGAAAGATTCTTCCCACACTCCCCGGAACCTCAGCAGCACATAAAGAAGGCAATGTTATCAGTTTGCTGATACACTGCTGGAGTCATCTTCTACAAGTTTCTGAAACTCTGGTGGACGGAGAAGGTCCCAGCTTTTTCTCTACTAGAGTACTATATTCCCTCATGATCGTTCGCGAAGCTGTGTAGATCACAATGCTTTCTATTCCGATTAAATATCTATATTTTGACCTGTGTTATGGAACTTAGAATACTGGTGCCAGATATGGCCATTATTTTTGGGACAACAAATGTTATTGCTTGCCCTGATCGCGGAATCCCGTCGTAGGGCTAGCTTCAGTGCTCAGCTGGATGATATGCAGAAAGAAGATTGCGGAGGAGTTGAAATTCATATCAACTGTCCTACTTTGAAAGAAGAAGATAGCCCGGCTGAGTGTTGCAACTATAGCCCCATCCTACTTCGCTCATGATGATGACTTTACAGATAACAGTGCACAACCAGGTAAGTGAGATAGTATGGAAAACTAGTGCCACTTTTTGAAACATTGCAACACAACCAATGCATGCTGCGGGAATTTTGACAGAAGGTATGATATCTTGAAAAAATTGTTTTAGTTTCTGATGTAGTACTCGTCAGCGCGCATACCTAGCATTTTGGAAGAGCTCATAGAGTCACGCCATAGGCTCATTCAAAATGACAATTTAGGATCGAATGCGAGGTGAAGCTTTGCCTCTAAGCGAACCCATGTTGTAACCTCTTCGTACATTTCCGTTTTTGGTTATTGTATGGTTAGTAGGCAACCCTAGAATTTTAAATCTTTATTTTTCTGCTATTGCCTAATTCGCAGTCACGACACACCATCATGTTCTAACAGGTTTATCAGCTGCGTAATCGAAACTACGGAATTTGAATATTTTTGTGAGCTTCCATAGGCCATTCTGGTTCCACACAGTCTGCTACTTCCGCTTCTTATGAGGATTCTGGGGACATCCGCCCCGATAAGTGTCGGGCATACAAAACTGCCTATCTCTATTTTAGCCGCTCATTGCAAATGGTGGTGCAATTGAAATTGGCTGAAAATTACGCACAATAGACCTACTTTAGAAATACGGTTAGCATTGGCCACAGGCTGTTTCTGTGGTTTCGACAGGTGGCGATCCAAGATTGCAACACTCGCCCGACATCGGGTTATTTACACCTTTTCGCGTGAACGCCTGTGAACCAGTTCCTCAAATTGCTGGAAACTACTCTCAGACACTTGCTGATGCGCGGCACTGTTAAATCAGTTTCCACTCTCCACCTGCTCAGATCTGCTTCTTTAGAGAAGCGAACCTAAAGGCGCGATACCGCTCTGGCAAATGTTCCTACTGTAAAAGGTCTTCACTCTCTCGTGCTATCACGCCATAAAATCTTTCGACGAAATTGCCAAATGTGGTAGCAGCCACCAAATTCATGACTGATCACAGCACCTGAAGGGAGGTATGGAAACTTTCTTGACTGTGAGATTTTCTTCTCTACATTTGATGGATTCATGCCCATTTTGAGACGAGCAGAAACTTTAGCGCACAGAGAATGGAATCTGATTTAACTGTGGCGGGCATCAGAAAGTGCCTGAGAGTAGTTTTCAGCAATTTGAGCAACTGGTACACTGGCTTTCACGCGAAAATCCTCTCTATATAATAAACGGCGAACAACCTTCGCCGTTTATTATATAGAGAGGACTTCGCCCCAAACCCTTCCCCTAAAGAAATTATAGAAGAAGATTCGAAAAAAATCACTGTCATCCGCGAAGCGCGGCGAAGCTGCGCTTCGGGTGAATGACAGTGATTTTCCACCAGTTTGCCTAGCCCAGAGGTAACGTGGCGCACGGGTCCGAGACAGAGTGCCGCGAAGCGGCGCTCTGCTCGGGGTATTTTTTTTCAGGGTTTATCTAGACCAGAGGTAACGTGGCGCACAGGTCCGAGACAAAGCGCCACAAA
Organism: Ancylostoma duodenale; assembly: GCA_000816745.1. Classification (NCBI taxonomy): domain Eukaryota; kingdom Metazoa; phylum Nematoda; class Chromadorea; order Rhabditida; family Ancylostomatidae; genus Ancylostoma; species Ancylostoma duodenale. The sequence continues at coordinate 75,095 of KN726174.1, forward strand.
GCGGCGCTCTGGCTCGGGTTTTTTTTTCCAGAATTTACCTAGCCCAGAGCTAACGTGGCGCACGGGTCCGAGACAGAGCGCCGCGAAGTCCTCTCTTTATTATAAACGGCGAAGGTTGTTGCGAAATGGTCTGTTTGTCACCGGGTGACTCACCGCCTGACGGAGTCGAAGGAGTGCCGTTTTTCCCGTTTTAGGATAGAATTCTCAATGCTAGAGGTAGAAATCTGCGGAAAAAGGCAAATGAAGATTGAGAAAGGTTTCCTGCGCCTAGTGGGAAGAGGTTTCGGCTATTCATTGAGGATGAAAACTAAGGAGCGAAGATATTGCATGCCTGCGGTTGCGACACTTGAACTGCAAGGACGTTTAGAGATGAATAAATTCATGAAAGAAAACCCGAACATCTCTTCACTCACTCATTTTTCTTACTAATACATTCTTTGAAACCACCTTTCCCATGCTAGTTCAAAAGCGCTGCATCTAAGTAAGTTAGTAAAATAGGCACGTGCTGTAGAGAGTAAAAGCTCGCATGGAACTGTTTTAATGCTCATTCAGCAAAAAAGAGTCCCGCCGCTACTTCTTCTGCACAACTCTTTGAAGTGTAGCAACTGCCAAATATCTAGGAAAAGCTGCGTATGTGGATGGTAATGAAGAAGAAGGCGTTTTGCGGCAAGACTAGACTTTGTTGGCACAGCACCCGATGGCTAAGCCACAGGTTATATTTTCCTGATGGTTTTCAGCGCCCCGACAAACTTCCTCTGAATAATTTTCTCCTTTTGGATACCAATAAAGATCAAGAGAGAAAGGGGTCCGAAAAGGATTCCTCGGCCACATGGATATTTCCGAGTAAACCTGCGGGAAGGACGGATCGAGTTACTGTATTACTACTCCAGGAAGGAAAAAGAGTTAAGATTGCTTATTCAAGAGGAAAACCCATTAAAAAAATCCCCCATCACCTAACAGAGTCACCTTATAAGCCGGTTCATTAGAAAGTAGCCGGGTAAGAAATTGCTATCCTCAACACTTCCACATAGAAAAAATCAATAAAGTAGATTCGCAGAAAATCACTGTCATCCGCGCTAGCAAGTTTGGAGCTCGGGTGAACAGAATTGAAGAACTGAAGCTGAAGCAGTTCTAGTTTCCTTGATTCATCTTTTCAGGAACAACTTTTCTCATACAGCACTACCAGCACAGGATCTAAGCTAACAAAGGAGGCACAGGCCTCCTAAATTACAGATGGCTCGTATGGGAATTTTTGGTGCTCATCCACTAATTGCAAGGTCTCACCACTATTTGTTTCTGTGACTTTTTGCCTAGGAAATGCCTAGCACCTAAGAAAAATAGCGTTTCGTGGCCGCGGTACACTTCCTCTGCACAATTTTTCCCTCTGTGCACCAGTAGAGTCCAAAAGAGGGGTCCGAAAGAGGTTTGTTGCCGGCATCTTTCTTCGGCGAAGCGGCGCTCTGGCTCGGGTTTTTTTTCAGAATTTACCTAGCCCAGAGTCAACGTGGTGCACGGGTCCGAGACAAAGCGCTGCGAAGCGGCGCTCTGGCTCGGGTTTTTTTTTCAGAATTTACCTAGCCCAGAGGTAACGTGGCGCACGGCTCCGAGACAAAGCGCCGCGAAGCAGCGCTCTGGGCTGGGATTCATGAAACGATAACCAAGCAAACCAAGGATGGCTAGCGCGACTGGTTATCGTATTGACTACATAGAGCTAAGAGACGCAGACGGCAAAAGTTGGTTTGCTAGCCTGGGTTTGCTTGGTTATCGTTTCATGAATCCCAGCCCTGGCTCGGTGTGTAAATAACTCGATATCAGCCAAGTGTTCCCTATGTATAGATTAGTATAACCACTGCGCACTCTTTGTGAATGCCCTGTACCATGACATTTCTTAGTTTACCTTATCATTTTCACTCGTGTGAACCAAAGGGAAGTAACATTTTAGGACCATTAACACTTCCTTTTTATCGTGGACAATGTTAACGTGGCTGCACCTACCCTCGTGGCGCAGTTTTCAACTGTCACATTGCGTTTTGTCCGATCTCGGGGAATCGGGCGTAGATTCCCGTTCGTTCTTGAGATTTGTCGCACTGTAGGTTCGGTTCGTGCGCCTTAACCGGTGCTCATTTTCTGTTGAGAATGAGCGCCCACTCTCAATTCAAGAGATTGACACCTCCCTCCCCTGCTCAAACGTCGCGGCATGGAATTTGAGCACTTTGGCCATGTGGGAGTAGACCGTACTGCTGATGTCGATGTCGATAACAATTTTTTATTTCCAGTCGCGACATAAGTATGGGAGGTGGGAGGGAGGAGAAAGCAGGGACGGCGACTCGAAAATACGCTACAACCATAAACTATATTCCTCGAAGAGAAATCGGCGAGATAAAACGCGAGATATCACACGTGTCGACGGGCAATCACAGAGCTGGCACGAGGTATGTGCTGGCTAGCGGCGTTCTCTTGCCGAATTGCAGGGGTCGATAGTCCCGTTTACCGAACTGCAGAGGTCGATAGCCATCTCGCTTGCCGAACTGAAAACATTCGATTACTCCAGATCAACTAGTTCGGTTTAATTTTTGGAATTTTTTAAAAGAAAACCCGACTGCATGTGGCATTCTAACTACCCTTGCCCTCCTGAAATATCTTTGAATTTAGTTTTAATTCTTCAAAAAAAAAAACTAGGAATACATGTCGAATCAAGTACCAATTATTACAGATCACAGCAAAAAAGTTATGCTAAACCAGTAATCGCTAATTAGATGGTTACGCAGTTAGTCCGACGTACAAATTCGAGGCTGTGAAAGTTTCCAGAATGACCTTCAATGGGACGATGCTCTCCAAACATTTCTACAGTCATTTTGACAAATCGAACATGTGAATTCACTGTTAATGCCGAGAATGATCCGAATAAGAGTCTACTTTTGAAAGAATTCGTTTAAGCCAAGCAACTTTGGTGGTGTTTTGTTGGAGAAAGGCACAAGATTCACAAGATACACACAAGATGCATTTAAATATTTTTCGATTGAATAAGACAACCATATGTACAGTGGACGTCGATGGCAGTGGCCCATCTGCGGCCTCGAGAAGACGCCGCGCAACCTCCCCACATGCGCTGGGATGTCGTCTGCCACCGGAATGCTATTTCTAGGCGCTTTTCTTTCCGATTTAGTCGAAAATTCTTAGAATCGGATAGAAAACTGCTAGAAATAGCAAAACAGCAGCAGAAGACATCGGTACCGGCGCGGTTGCGCGCCGTCCATCTCGAGGCCGCGGATGGGCCACGCCATTGACGTCCACTATAAATCAAATACCGTTCAAATGCTGATATCGGAGACCTATCGTCGAAGTTTTCCATTCTCATAGTTAGTTCCTGGGTGTGGAAAATCTGCACGCCAGTAAGTGCTGAATGATAAGCACAACTTCGAAAAAAAGGTGGATATAGTCTCTCATATAAGGATGGTGGGAGGGAACCGGTATTTTTCGTCCTTATCTTTTGCCGATTGAAATTGCACCTTTGCAGTCTCTCTTTCAACAGAGATCTTTTCAAGTGTTCACCAATACTAATTTATTCAGAACTTGTATAAATAATCCTACTCATCTTCGTTAAGCCTATGGTACACTTCACAGCGACATCGTCGCTGCAAAGAGAATAAGGGAAATGATGAAAACAAAGTGTTACAAGTCCTCATATCTTGTCACACAATTTGTACTGAATAGCGTACTGGTAGAGGAGCAGCTGCGCGAAAACGCTCGAGACTGAATGAAAACTGCGTTGCAACAGCGTCGCTATGACGTATGCATGTCATAGGCCTTGTACTATGCTCGGTAACTTCAGTAGTATATTGACCACAAAGTGATCATATCGCGATCTCAACCAGGCTTGTAATTTTATAAAGTGGATCCTAAGGAATATTGTCGTAATAGAAGGGCCTGCAATCCTCCAGTTTTAGTGGGCGAAAAATAAGCATAGGACGGAGTTTCTGGCATTTCTTATGAATAATTAGTTCTTTGGTTACACAACAAATTGAGTTCAAGAATAGTTTTCAAAGTTCTTTGTTTACAGAACGAATTGATTCATGAATAATTTTTCCACATTTTTTCAATCCTTAACCAATCAATATGCGTCCTAAAATGGATGCCAGCCAACTTTTAAGAAAACTCATTCGGAATCGAGAAGATTTGAAGCCAAAAATAACGACACGGAATGAAGCTTAAGTTCAAAACTCGTAATAGAGTAATAATAGAAAGAGAAACTGGGTAGTTTCGGGGCCTGTAAGAGGTGTTTTTATTAACTTCTTATTAGAAGTTAGCGATGATCGAAAGTGGCATGAGCACAATTATTTACAGGGCCGTCAAGAGTTTTGTTTTTGTTAAAGAAGAATTCAAATATTCTCATTGTTCACTTGAAATTTTCATACAAATAGCTTATGACGAAAAGGAATCTAGCTGAAAACTGTACTTTCATTGTTGGGTTTGAATGCAGATTTAGCAGACTTCCCCCGGGTTGTCAGGTCCTTCACTAATATTCCACGGATCGTCCGGTATTGTGACACACACAGTACACGCACAACGCACACAGTGATGCTCCTACGGACAACCCGCCCGAACCGAAAATTCCATTGGATGGTCCTCCAGAGCTTATATTCATTAAATTTGCCGGAAAGCTGCAAAGGTTCACCCAGAGTGAGCGAGTTTCTCCAACAAAATATGTTACATCTCGCTATCTTCACCATTCCCCCTCAATACTACCTAAGAAGAGTACCTTCCACAAAGCACACCAATTTTAATTCGGAAAATTCGTTCACACTAGAAGAGCGGGAAGATCACCTCCCGAGAACGTTCGTGAGTACGGGCACAGAAGGCAACACCTAAAAAATATGCTCTTCCATTGGGTGACCCGATTAACAATAAATTCCCTCCCGGTGCTATTGCTTGAATAGAAAGGATATTTCTAAAATACATAAGCGTAGCGAGTTTAGCAAAAAATAGATAAGTCTTCTCCAAATGGAGTAGAATATTTACACGTTATTTTGAATGTTTTAAAGGAAGTGGGAAATAATCGTTAAGAAATAAAACCAGAAGAATCTTTCCAAGAGGCTGATCAATTTTCAATGAAGCATAAGAAACAAAATCGCGCGATGTTAGTTGTCAGAAGAAGTTCTTTCCTCAGGTCATCTTATATATTCCACAAGAATGACTGACTCCGTCTGTTTGAGAACAATTTGTGTGTAAGATAATAAAGTGAGACGTGAGTATGAAGCACAATGTTCTATTTATTCTGCGTGATATTAAAAATAAATAGATGTTCCAACACGTTCATGTGGTTGCATATGCAGTAGGTATGATGGCAACAATTAACGACATCATGGAATTGTGCCAGATAGGGATACATTGCACGCTAAGATCGTTGGCATTTCGGGTAAAGAATGGTTCCCAAAACTTCCGGCTATGGAGAGCTGTCGTAGTGGGTGTTCACTTCGAAATTGGTGATAAATACTCGCTTTGAATGGGTTGTAGTCCAAATCGGTGGTAAGGGGAAAAGGGTGGCAACAATGAAAGTCTGGACACTCTTGAAAGGCTGAGCTTTGCTCGGTTCACTTTACGACATCCACACATCGAAACACTCTAAGGGCACCCGAGAACCTCAGCAGAAAGATTGTCATTCGAGTCTCTTCTCAAGTAAGTCATCATTCATTTTGTTTGTTCGACAGTTATGATGCACTGACAGTGTCCGTTTTATTTGGCGCATTGCTCTGGATCAAAGATTTTGAGGGGTGCTGCAAACTACACTATATGTAATGAGCCTGCTAAAGGAGTTCTGCCAAGTGACATATTCAAGCCAAGCACCGACAAGGATAAACTTGGTCATGAACGGCTGCAAAAGTGACTTCTTCTTTAATTAAGCGCAGCAAGACACAACAACATTTTGCTGTGGATGGGCAATTAAACTTCCAGGAACTGCAACAAGACAACAATAGAGAGCGCGCCCAACCCAAACCCATTGTTGAGAGAAGTAAAGGCACGTAACAAGTACACTATTATACATTTTTGGATCATACATCTTTTCCTCCGACGAGATCAGAGATGTAGGTACCGAAGACGTGGGGTTAGATTTCTGGGAATGGCGGAAATATTATGGTCATTCGAGGTCATACGTTCAAACCAAACTAAATTCATTTTGAAAACTCCTGCTTTAGATACATAGCTTGCACAGCAGTGACAGGAACTACTTTAAATATATTTCCTGCTAATTTGACAAGCTTCAAGACACTGCTGAATAGAACTCTAACTCCTTAGTAGTTACTTTTTCCTTGTGTTGTCATCTATATTTTTTCCAGTCTACCTATGGTTTTTTAAACTTTTATTTTCGTTTGCACTTTTTTGATTCTTCAAGTTCGGATGTACCTCAAAGTATAGAGCTTTTTGAGTAGTTTTAATCGTTTAGTTGTTGAACATGACGTCTTTATGTAATAAATAAATAAATTTGTGTAGTTCAAATAAATTTTTTATTCGTTTTGTTATTCCCTGAAAGCGACAAGCAGCTATCGTCGTAGCTGTAATATCATCCTTCTAACTCTAAGGGACCATCACTTTTACTAGGTACCCCCCAGTATTTAGAGCATTGTGTTCCTAGAGTGAAGATCCTATTAGAGATGTGACGTCACACTCCGCCCGCAATTAGCCAGGTTTTCTACACAGCTGCGGGGTTATGGTCGATCTGGAAAGGGCGACTTACTCGCCTACGTGGGCGCACTTTAGATTGGTAATCATGTCCACATGTACCTGTTACCGTCCATAACTCCACCTTGATTTCCAGGAGCGATAAATCTGGATGGTAATAATGACAAAAATAGGACTTGGTCACGTCTAAGCACTCAATTAACAAAGCGCAACTGTTGCTGATAAGAGATTAGATGTCCTTGAACTGTTGCTGAAATAAACTTTCATAAACTTCGAGGAGAACAGGCTTTGTCTCAGTGTACCACTGGAGTTGATTAGTGTTGTCTGAAGGCATGTCTTGCGTCGGCAGACAATTTGTGAGGTGGTGCCCTCGCCATTTATGGAATTAACCCATGGTGACTCGTGTTCTTAATTACGAGAATCAATTATGAGCAAAGACCACTTATGGATGACTACTAAGTGCTTTCGTTTGCTGTAGTTTTTCCAATAAACACCTCAATCATTTGAAAACTAAATACACCTAAATTGGTGTCCGACCGAATCGAACTTGGCGCAGTGTG
>KN726175.1:7084-29050 GCA_000816745.1 Ancylostoma duodenale
TGAGCCACATGGCACGATGTGTGTTAGAACCGTAGGGGACCCAACTCTCACCTCCACTAATTAGGTATTATTCCAGAAACTCCTTTCGGTGTGAGTAATGAAGGAAAAACTGATTTTGGCTAGGACGACCTCTTGTGGAATTGACGTCATAATTAAAGTTAGAGAAGCCAGTTTGGCCATATATGCCTATTATGGAGAAGCCCCGAGTTTGGTCTACAAATACCACATGGGAGGTCATGGGTACCGATCAATAATCAAAAGTTCTGGAACTTCCAACAAAATCGGCTCAAGACTTTCTGACCACCCTAATATTTCGCTCCTTTCCCTCATCTTCAATTTCTCTACAGCTTTCTCCTCCGGTAAAACAACACAAATGGGTCTTCCAGTTGATGTTATTGGACTTTACAATAAATCCCGATGCAATGCATATGTATGTACTTGGTTCCAGCAATGGATGATGACGATATTCTAACAGAGATTCGCATCTTTCAAGAGAGTCACTCATTCGCATCACCAAAACCGGTGGCGCAGCCAGGTTAGAGAAAGCTTTTTTTCACCCTAGCACAATTTTTCGTGGCCTCGTGACGAAGCATTGCTGTTTCTTTAGAGTGAGCCCCAGATTGGGATGTATCAATTATATTCACTCTGAATATGCATTATTTATTCAATTAGTTAAATTTGACTGCACGTCTTCTCCTTTTTCCTGTTTATTTAGAAACTTTTTTCTTCAGAAATCCAGTCCTGGACATATAATCGTCGCCGGAATGAGGTACTTTTCAGTAATTTTTAGTGATTTTTACCTCTCCTTGTATTTTACATCCATGTGATCTAGACAGTACTTACATCATGTTGCATGATACATAAATATACAATATTCTTATTTTTCTGAGATAGTTCTATTATTTGCGTTGTAGAAACAGTAACCCTGAATGTTAAATTAAATTCAAGATTCCTTTTCCAGTCATCTGGTGATACTCCTAAAAATGGTCAACGACCGGATGCGCTGGAAGCGCAATTCAAGTACAATCGGATCGTCACCAATTTACCAAACTGAGCTTGTGATCTCTTCATTGAATTTATTTTTTACTTCGCAATAAAAATTCCGTCATATAGATGGAATTTTCAGTTCAACGATGTGCGATATTGATTTTATAGGTTTTACGCGAGAAAAGATAGTAATATTAAGTGAGTACCAAACAAGAATGAGTGGCGGTCACGAGAACGGTGATGGGGCGGAGCATCACCACGCTCTCGCCGTCTGTTTTCTCTTCACACATGCATACTCCCTGATGAATTGCCGTAAAGGTGCTACAAATTTAAAGCTAACGTAGTGGAACTCAGTTTGATTCCATGTAACGGGGATCTAAACAATTTCAGGGAGTCCCTAGGAAATAGCTGGGCTTATCCAAACGTTCTGGACTTTGTCTCTGTGGTTCTACTGTGCTGCAAAAAATCACGATACTTCCTTCTAGTAGTGTTATCAGAGTTTCGCTTTCCCGTGTGGCAAACACTGTCATCACACAGTACAAAAGAATAATAAATACTTTTTTTATAAATGTTCCTTTAATTACACTATTCCAAACATTCGAATACATTCATAGTAAATTTTACCAAAAACTCGTTCTGTAGAAAAAATTGCACCCATAAATTTAATAAACCGTTAAGTAGAAACTAAAAAAAAAACGGGAAGCAGAACTGCAGCTCCTTTTTCATATTATACCTCCAGTTATGGTAAAAGTCTAGGCGTTATCCTAGAATGAACTTGCTAACCATGGTAGGTATTGCTGCACAATAGTAAAGAATCCGTTGGAAAGCCATTGAGATGAAAAAAATTAAGCATTCCTCCTCCACTATTGTTCATGGATGTTCCAGTGAGAGTTTCAAAGGGAATCTGTGGATGTATACAAATTCCTTGTGGATGACTCTGCTGCCTTGAAGAGCGCTCTAAAATAATCTGAACCAAAACACTTTTTCCTCCTTTGTTTCTTTCCCAAGGAGAGCAATGTTGATAATTTGTAGATAGTCCTCGACTAGATTGATGAAGTCCGCACAGCTTCACTTCTGAGCTATCGTTGTTGGGCTGAAATTATTTGTCAAGGAACAGGATTGATTCCTATGGAAATTTTGATATTTTTTACCACGGCAATCGGTTCACTTTACAACCGTTAATCTTCTATTTGCTAGTGATCGGTAAAGAAATATATACAAGCGAAACGCGTGTACATAAACTATTGAGTCAGTGAGCAGGCGGAAAACGGTCGGACAGTGGAAAACAGAGGTTTAAATAGGATTAAGCATGGTTCTGGAAGAGAGGAGGCACCTGGATCACTACATCTGGAAGAACAAAGGCGGATAGTGACTCCGGGCCCAGCATAAACGGTGAATTTCATAGAAGAATACGCTAACTTTACTACAATATTTCAATAACAGGTTACAGAACGTCCAAAAAAGAAAGTTATGCCGGATATTCCAGAAAAGGAAGGGGATTTTGAAGTTGAATTGTTTTTTTTCTTTTCTATTTAGGACGATTCCACTCGAAACATTGTCGGATGACTTCTTAGCAGAGATTGGGCGGATTTCAAGCAATGCCATAAACATTAGAAGTTCTAGAGCTCTGGCTCCTCAACCAGCGAAAGACCCACGCCAAGAAACTCAGATAGTAACAACGAACACAATTGCCTTATAAGTGTTCGCGCTGCGACGATGCGCCAGCTTACCACGGCTCCACTTGAACAAGCGTGCGTGAAATTCGCGCTGTGGGACCAAGGAACGTCAAGTGGTGAAGAACGACCACAAGCACGAGAACGGCATCCAGACTTCGAGGATTTCCCGTGAGATTTGCGTCATGTTGGCACTCTTCTCCCACTTCTTGTGGCTGTCCATTGTACTTAGGACCGAATAATGCATCAGATAGCAATCGACTTTTTTTTGAAAATTCGAGAATCTTTTTAAAAAATTTGGAAATTGTTAGCAAACATCTTACCATAGTTAGCAAGCATAATGGTTCCGTACCACCATGTGCAAAGTAAAAATAGTAAAAATCGATAATGAGTGGTGGTTCGACGTTCGATAGGCTCTGATAACATAGTTGATCGCCTTCGATGTAGTTATACGTAGACCACATTTCATCTTAGGCCCAGATGTTACTGTAAGAGTGTCTCTCAACCGGACTGAATTTTTCATCTTGTATGGGCCCTGTAACGCTCTTTTTGCGAGTTTTTTTTCGAGCAGGTTAAAATATGCCGTGCACATCATGAAGTCATTCGCTTAGGCATGCCTAACTTGGTATTAAACACAGTGTTAGGCAAATTACAAAGGGGTCTCTCCGGTTTGACGCTGCTAGGTATACGGTAGTCACCGCAATGGAGCCAGAACAGGATTGACGCGGAACGCCTTCTTGGCGCATGTGCCGGCGCGGCCTTTCTCATCGATTTCATCCTGGTCTTGCTCCAATTCGAATTCAAATTATGATCTATGAGTTCTTTTGTTTGCACTTGAGCTTTTTTTGATCCAAATTATACTATATTAAGTTTATATTTTCCCACTGTTCCTGGTCAATGGTGGTCCTGTTAAATTTCTTTAGTTTTTGGTTCGTTTTTCCTCATTTTGAAGCCTTGTTGCGTGATTCTCGATGTCATTCTTGCATTCTTCACAATAATCTAACTTATCCTTCACTACTAATGTCTCAATTCCATTCTGCATCTCTACTAACGGATATCTGTCTTTCTTTTAAATCTCACCCACTTTTAGTGCTTCCATGGTGCTCATTTACATTCCACGTTATCTCTTAACATTTTCAAATGTTTTTATGCCTTCGGTCTTATTTATACTCTCAAGAGGATTACTGTTTATTGCAGCATCTACTTGGGCATTTAGTACCTACTGAAAGGTTCTAAAATGTCGCGTACTGGTCATACCAGGGAAGGTCGGTTGACATTCGCTGTCCTCTGTTTCTTCTCTCTTTAGCATTTGTTCTTAGCAGTCATTCTTTCAGAAGCTGAAGCTTATGCTAAGGAATTGAATAGAAAAAGGATTCTTCAAACTGAAAACGAGGCTGAGAACAACGAAAATGGATCGGATAAAATTGCGTTCGGTGCTGCTGGACATTATGACACAGTGGGTTTTTTTCTGCACTTTTTTTTGTTTTCTTGTTTGTAGAGCTTCTGTAGAATTTGTCCAATTTGCCTATATCCACAGAATCGTTACAATTTTGATGCTGATGTTTCCTTTTTTTGCTATTTACTTCATTCATCCTGTTTCATGAAAAATAGTTCGATTCCATTTGCTACTTATTGAGGTCAATTTCAGGATGTATACGGAAGTGTTCGTGGCAATAGAAGCGGTAAATATCTTGACTCAATCAATACTGCAGATGAGGAGGACATCGACGAAGACACCATTGCGCCGATGCCGAAGAAAGCAGTTAATGCCCCAGCAAAATTCATTCACGAAGCAGCTCACACTGGTGGAGATGTACGTTTCAATCACATACTTGGGCATAATTTTAAAAGTCTTTCATTTCTCCTTGCATGCTGAATTGAGGAAAGGTCTTAGAGTGGTAGAATGTTCTTAATTGCATGGCTTAAAAGTTCTTGTCTGATTTTCAATTAACAAGGTTTGATTCGGATGTGTATGGTAAATGCCGCTTCGCTCATTTTCCTATTTGTCACAATATTTCAGGAACCTGATCCTTTCGCAGAAACTCGTACAAAGACCATCATAGAACGACAAGCTTCAAAGTATGCAGAACGTGCACGACACAGGGCGATCTCTCCGGACAGAGTCGACGCTTTCAGTGAGTGAAATATTCAAAAGCTTCATTCGCCTGTGTGTTTCCTTCATAATTCTGTTATTTAGTCGACCAAACCCCTGATCAGAGAAATCGAGATTATGCGGAGATTATGAAAGAGCAACAGTACAAAGAAGAGAAGGGGAAGGTAAGTATTTTTTATTTTTCTTTAATATTTGTAAAGTTCACCGCGGTACCTACACATCTTTCTGACATAATCTCAAAGCTTTTCCAAGTGGAACTTGTTTATCAGTTCGACCTGCCCCGTTTCTCGAGTTGATTAACTTTTTTAGAGGAAAATGTTCGGCTGTTAGGTTTTTTGAGGATCTTTTCGTAATATAATGAGATTGTGCATGAAACGATAATAATAATCGAGTTGAGGTTTTATGCTAGGCGCAAACAACAATGTCGCTGTTTGTAGTTTCAGTGGCGCGCTGAATTCATTCCATGTATATTATTTGAGCTTTTTGAAGCGTGTTTCGGGCATCTGCACATTTTGAGCTGTCAAAATCTTTTCATAGCCTTTATTCTTTCGACAGTTTCTTGTGCTGTTTAATAGCAAACGTAGGAACATAAGATCTGAGCTTTTTCAGGACTTAGAAGAAGATTGCTAAGGCCCATTTGGCTGCAAAAATATGGAAAAATTTAACTGGTTAACGAGTTCTGCATCTACGGACGTTCCATAATTTCCGATTTTCGCTTGAGACCCCGCATGTCTGCATTTGTGAAGCTGAAATTGCTAGATAGTGTCGTTATGTGAACAGCAGTCTTAAACGACGTAATTTAATGGACGACATGCATATGGATGAGCATAAAACATGCAGTAGATTGCACTGAGTGGCCTTTCAACAAATATTATTGTGGGATTATGAATTATTTCTCTTTGCTGTGATTGAAAGAATGCAAAGAAGTTGAATCATAAAATAAATGTGGTTAAAATTATTCTATTCTTTCGGGAGTGATAATATATTATTGTTCATTCTATGTAAAAGGTCTCTTATATCAGTAGAATTCGTCACACAGTTCTGGTTCATTTTGAACTTGTTCTTTTGCACTGGTCTCTTCTAAATGGTAGTTTCAGGTTGAAAAGGAGATCGCTGACCGTGTCAAATCCGGAGATCTGCAGTCTGTTGCTGCACCTGAACGGAAGAAAGGCCGTTGGGATGAGACGCCATCACACGAGGTTCATTTTTTCTATTATTAGTTTTCTCAGCGCTTTCTTCGAATATTTTCTCTCGTTTGTCACTTTAACCTTTGCTGTTTAGGTCCTCGGTGCTGGATCTGCTACTCCATCCAATGCAACTCCAGGTGGAGCACCTCGTAAACGTCTGGGGATCTCCAGTATCAGCGCGGATGTGAGTGGACTCCCTTCAAATTAACTGTGTGAATATTTCCATTATTTGTGCCATTTAAGGCAGCCACTCCTCATGTTGCGCGTTGGGAGGAAACCCCAGCTCACGCAAATGCCACAGACGTCACACCATCCATCAACAGGTCTCTTTTTTATATCTTGGTTAAAGTTTAAGAGGGTGACTGTGACCACTGAATTTTGACTTTTCAGATTCGATTCAACCCCATCAACTCAAACACCCCGTAGAAATAGGTGGGACGAGACGCCTCGGGAAAGTGTACGTGATCCAGGAGCTATGACTCCAGGATGGGGAATGGATACACCCGCTCGTGGAGCTGCTGATGATGTTAAAGTCAGTGTGAACCGTCATACCCAGATAATTATCGTGTTTATGCTTCAAAATACACTCTTTTAGGTTGAGGACACCCCATCCGCATCAAAGCGACGTTCTCGATGGGATCTAACACCTTCACAGACGCCGGCAGCTGGATCAGCTACGCCGACACCTGGAGCAGCTACACCATCGTTCACTCCTAGTCACGGAAGCACGCCGGTAATATACTATTACTTTATGAAAGTTGCTCCAGGGGTTTCCCCCTTGTTTTAACCCAAAACTTCTTCACAGGCTGGCGCGTTGACCCCCGGAGGTGCAACTCCACTGGGAACTCCAGCAATGGGTATGAAAACCCCTGCGGCTCCAGTTGCGATGACACCAGAACAGATGAAGAACTTCTTGTGGGAGAAAGAGCTGGATGACAGGAACCGTGCGCTTAGTGATGAAGAGCTGGATGCGCTGTTCCCGCCTGGTTATAAGGTGGGATACATCACTGGTTTTCGACTTCGATGCACACCATTTTGCTTGTGCTAGGAGCTGTGTTTTAATCTATGTTCATTGAAGATTCTGCCTCCTCCTGCCGGTTACATGCCCCTACGAACACCGACGCGCAAACTCATGGCTACACCTACTCCGTTAGGTGGTATAGGTGGCGGCGGATTTTTTATGCAAGGAACACCCGAGAGAGATGGGATTGGTGACAAAGGTGGGAAAGTGACGCTGAGCTTTTTTTAACCTAGATATTTTACAGTGGCTGTGTTTTTGAAAGGCTTCATGTCATCCTTATGATGTGTTTGTTTAGGCGTTGGTGGAATTCTGGATACGCAACCGAAGAATCAAGATCTACCACCATTAAAACCTGATGACATGCAATATTTCGACAAGCTGCTGATGGATGTGGACGAAAGTAAAATTCTTATTCGTTATTCTCTCCAGGATTTCTGTTTCGCGTCTTAATATGATGCCTTTGAAGGTACACTAACTAAGGAAGAGTTGAATGAACGTGAAATCATGACGCATTTGCTAAAGATCAAGAACGGACTTCCACCTCAAAGGAAGAGTGGCCTGAGAAAGGTGTAGTTTTGTAGCAAGACATTAACATTATTTTTTGCAAGTATTGGTGGAATTTAGCGCAATTTTTTTTACATTAGGAGTGCGGCAATAAATAAATTTCTACTTTCAGATCACGGAAAATGCCAGAAAGTATGGTGCAGGACCACTTTTCAATCAGATTCTCCCTTTGTTGATGTCGCCATCGTTGGAAGATCAGGAGCGGCATCTTATGGTTAAGGTGAGGATTGGTATGTGAAATCCACTGCTTAAATAATTTGTAACTCGCATGTCAAGGAGGTTAATAAAGAGATTATTCCTTATAATGTAAGTAATGGCAGGGCTCGGTTTGCAGTTTGACTGCTAAAGCTGGCAGGAAGACCTTTTATGCGCGTTTTTGAATCTAGTATCCTATATTGGGTTAGATAAAGTGATGGATGGCACCTCATTGTGTTGTATGATTGAGTGCCGAGCCCTGCGGAAGAAGAACAGCTCCATTTCATTAGTCACTAACCTAAATTATATTGAAAATTCCCTCTTTGCACGTGCGCTTTTAGAGTGACGCGCAGAGCAAGGGGAATCGTGGCCGCTGATTCTCAGAGGGTAGGTTTCGGTAAGTATTGCTTATGCAGAAATGCGCTTGTGGAAGCGACGACAATCTACACGCAAATTATTCTTTTAATTTTTTTGTAGCTTTAGGATAGATGTTTTGTTCTTTTGTTCTGTGTTTTGTGTTATTTACTGAATGAGCTAGAATCTATTATCGCATTACAGGTAATCGACCGTATTCTGTACAAGTTGGATGACTTGGTTCGTCCATATGTGCACAAAATTCTCGTAGTCATTGAGCCACTTCTGATTGATGAGGATTATTACGCAAGAGTTGAAGGTAGAACCGTTCATGAATTGTTTTTCTTCAAATTAATCTTTCGTTTCTGCATGATATTGAAGTTTTTGCCTCTTTCATGGTGGAGGATGGGTTAAATTTCCCTGTATGCCTTCGTAAAGGTGGTATTTATTCGAACAGAAGGTTCAAAAACTTGGATATAGCCTAAAACAGATTTTCCAATGTCTTCCCCGCATTCTACATAGATTATGGCTTCCATATAGTCTAGAAAGAACTTGATCATGTTTCTACTTGCTTTCTTCCTGTTCTTTCCTTCCTTTTAGCGTGCTACATTTGCTGATCTCATATTTTGGTAGAAAAAATCATCATTTATATTATTTTTCTAATTTTTCTTACCTGTAGGTCGTGAGATCATATCGAATCTGGCTAAGGCAGCCGGTTTGGCAACTATGATCTCAACGATGAGGCCCGATATTGACAACGTCGATGAGTGAGTGCTACGCCGTTCTTTCTGGTTTACTCTCCCTTTATGGAGTCACTATTATTGTTTTCTGATGTTTGTTGACGTATTTTAATCAGTTTATATTCCTACAGATATGTACGTAATACTACTGCTCGTGCATTTGCTGTTGTCGCTTCGGCTCTTGGTATCCCAGCCCTGCTTCCTTTCCTGAAAGCCGTCTGTAAGAGTAGAAAAAGTTGGCAAGCGAGACATACAGGTAAGGGACGCTACTTCATTTTCAAATTGGATTACGTTTTTTTTAATCAAGTTGTTTTAATAAACTGTATGTGTTTAGGTATCAAAATTGTACAACAAATGGCTATTCTTATGGGCTGCGCTGTTCTACCGCATCTTAAGGCTCTTGTTGAAATCGTTGAGGGTGGACTGGAAGATGAGCAGCAGAAGGTTCGTTTGCAGATTTTTCTCTTGTAGCTTTGTTCTCAGTAATTTCTTTTAGGTACGCACAATTACTGCGCTTTGTTTGGCTGCTCTTGCCGAGGCTGCCACGCCATATGGTATCGAAGCGTTTGACTCCGTCCTGAAACCATTGTGGAAGGTAAGAGTTAGCTTTCTATATTGGGACCTGCACCACTAGTGGCCAGATTTTTTTTGCATGCTTGATGATGTGAAAGTAATGTTTTTTAGGGTATTCGAATGCATCGTGGTAAAGGTTTGGCCGCGTTCCTCAAGGCTATCGGTTATCTCATCCCTCTTATGGATGCCGAATACGCTTCTTATTATACCAAGGAAGTGATGCTCATCCTCATCAGAGAGTTTGCTTCACCCGACGAGGAAATGAAGAAGATTGTGCTGAAGGTAGCTCATATTTCACACACTCATTTCTATTAGAAGTTTTGACCAGCTGAGGTTGCAGTTTCTCCTTTCTAGGTCGTCAAGCAGTGTTGCGCTACGGATGGTGTGGAAGCTCCCTACATTCGAGACGAAATTCTACCGCATTTCTTCAAAGCGTTCTGGACACAACGTATGGCAATGGATAGAAGAAACTACAGGTGGAGTTTGACAGAGAAATTTCTTCGTAACTTTAGAAACTGATTTTTCTTTGTTCTGAATATTGTAACGCTAACTTTCAGGCAACTGGTCGACACTACCGTTGAAATGGCTCAAAAGGTGGGAAGTGCTGAAATGATTGCGAGAATTGTGGATGATTTGAAGGATGAAAATGAGCAATACAGGTGCCTACTCTCACTTGATTCCCTTTACAACTTTTTTCCTGATAAATTTACGCTTAATGCCTCCAATTTTTTTTTGAATTGATGCCAATAGATTTTCTTTCCAGAAAAATGGTTATGGAAACCGTTGAGAATATTGTGGCTTTACAAGGCGCCAATGAGATCGACTCACGTTTGGAGGAGCAGTTGATTGACGGTTAGTTTGTTGTCTAGGACGACTTTGTATTACTTTATTTCATCATTTTTTTTCCGGGAGAGTTTCTAGAAAGTGTTTAATGGGTTCCATTGACGGGTTTGTTGGTTCATCGTAGTTTTTAAGGTATTTTGTATGCGTTCCAAGAACAAACGCAGGAAGATGCTGTTATGCTTGACGGTTTTGGTACTGTTTGCAAAGGACTGGGAAGGTATTTCTCAGTAGTTCGTACATCGTAGTTGCTGAGTTTTGAAACCGTAAATTTGCAGGCGTACCAAGCCCTACCTTCCCCAAATTTGTGGTACCATATTGTGGCGTTTGAATAATAAATCCGCTAAGGTTCGACAACAGGCTGCTGATCTCGTGAGTACTATCTTTTTTCATGTCCAATGAACTTCCGAAAGTTCGTATGCATCTCATTTTTCTATTTTAGATTGCACGAGTCGCTCCAGTGATGCATATTTGTGAGGAAGAAAAGCTTATGGGTCACTTGGGTGTTGTTCTGTACGAATACCTTGGAGAAGAGTATCCGGAAGTTCGTACTTTTCTTCATGAATACATTTGTTACCTCTTTTTTGGTCTACATTTCCATCCCAGAACGTTTTATCTATTTCTAGGTACTTGGATCTATTCTGGGAGCTCTGAAATCCATTTGCAATGTGATTGGAATGACGAAGATGACGCCGCCAATTAAGGATCTCTTGCCACGGTATGGAATTTTATTTTAATTTGTTATTGTGGTCCGTGAAGACAGTGAAAAATAGTGAAAAATCGAGAATTTCCGTTACAGGTTGACGCCGATCTTGAAAAATCGTCACGAAAAGTACAAGAGAACTGTATTGATCTCGTTGGTGCAATTGCTGATCGCGGATCAGAATTTGTATCAGCACGTGAATGGATGCGTATCTGTTTTGAACTTCTGGAGTTGCTGAAAGCTCACAAGAAGAGTATTCGTCGAGCTGCTATCAATACTTTTGGCTTTATCGCCAAGGTACGGACCAATCTGCGTGTCTTCCATGCAGATCCGATTAAATCCCATGTTCCTTTCAGGCTATTGGTCCCCATGATGTGCTTGCAACGCTTCTGAACAATTTAAAAGTACAAGAGCGACAGCTACGTGTGTGTACCACTGTAGCTATTGCCATTGTGGCCGAAACTTGTGCACCTTTCACTGTACTACCGGCTATTATGAATGAGTACCGAGTTCCGGAAATGAATGTGCAGAATGGAGTACTGAAGGCGTTGTCGTTCATGTTTGAGGTACGTTTTTGTTGAAATATGTGCTGTGTTACCAGTTTTGATCTATGTTTATGAATTCATGACGTTAGATGATGGACTAGTGGTCAGTTACTGGTAGAGTTCATTCGTGTACTGTGATTAAGCGCCTGACTGTTGCTATGCAACAAAGGGAGGGTTTCTCTTTGATGAAGTACAGTTATAAACAGAATTTAAAAATATCTGTGTGACACAGCTACAGTTCTTATTAAAATGTTTTGATTCAAGCTATTTATGAAGTTGAGTTATCGAGACTAAACAGCTAACCAAAGTAGTACTGTTTAGTATATCGGCGAAATGGCGAAGGACTACATTTATGCTGTGACGCCGCTATTAGTGGATGCTATGATGGAACGAGATCAAGTGCATAGACAGATCGCAATTGACGCTGTAGCGCATCTTTCTCTTGGTAGGTCATTGGAGAATAACATTTTAGGAAATTAGAATTTCTGGATTTTTTTAAATTTTAATTTGGTTCTATAGGTGTGTACGGATTCGGCTGTGAGGATGCCTTGTTGCATTTGTTAAACTATGTTTGGCCGAATATGCTTGAGAACTCACCGCATCTCATCCAACGTTATATATTCGCATGCGAGGGAATGCGTGTTTCATTGGGACCTATTAAGGTTTGTCTGCTTTTTCTTCGAAGAATTCATTAGTAGTTAAAATTTAATGTGTTGCAGGTCTTGCAATACTGCCTGCAGGCTCTTTGGCATCCAGCCCGCAAAGTGAGAGAGCCGGTTTGGAAGGTTGGTTGCTTTTTTACTCACAAGGGAAGGGTACTTGGTCGCAGTGACCATTCGTGATGCGATGTGGACTACTAGATGCAGTTTTTAATGCTGATTTCGAATCCGTAGTCCAAATTTCCTGAGCAGTCCTGTATAGTGAGTTACAGCCAGTTCTTTTCGCGATGGTTTAACATAGAGTACTCATGTATTGGCTCCAGGTGTGCTTGGTAGCTGTTTTAATATCTTCATACTACAGAGTGGTTTAGGAGAGAACAAGGGCATTGATTGTCAGCTGCCGATGCAGCTGCCAGACCCCGATTTAAGTTCGTGTACGAGGACCGCACTCACAGGCACTAACTAGCACACTCGTGGTCCTCACATACGCGCTAAAATCGGGGTAAGGCAGTTGCATCGGCAGCACACAATCAATCTCCTTCTTTGCTCTTAGGGCACTCTACAGTTTGAAGACACTAAAACAGCTACCAAGCACACCCTGGAGCCAATACATGAGTAATCTATGTTAAATCAGCGCGAAAAGAATTGGCTGTGACTCACTACACAGAACCGCTCAGGAAACTTGGACTACGGATTCGACATCGGCGTCAAAAACAGCATCTAATAGTCCACATCGCATCACGAATGATCACTGCGACCTAGTATCCTTCCCTTGTCAGTTACCTCCGTTACTGTTTTAAAATCGGTGAAACAGTTTCCAAAACTACCTTTTAGGTGTACAACAATCTTATCCTTGGTTCCCAAGACGCCCTTATCGCTGGATATCCACGTATTGAGGACACCGATAAGCACACATTTGTCCGATACGAGCTAGATTACACACTTTAAGAATGTAAATTTTTTGTTAGAGCTATGAAATATTAGTGGGGTAGAGGTTTATTTGGTTGAATGGATCATTTTGTGAAGTTTTTGTGTGAGTTTTCGCTGAGCTTTTCATCCACAACTGCTCAGAACGATCACATTCTGTCAAGATCATCTGGTTTTGAGATTTCTCAAACACGTGCAAGTTGTGCATCTCTTGAGTATTCCACCCATCATGTATGTTATGTCCAGTTTCGTTGTTGGCATCAGCCGTGCGCGACTTCTTGTTGATGATTTCTCTCGGTTTCCGACTTGATTAGCCCTTATTGGTTCTTCTTCTTCATACTGTTTCTGTGTGGGAAATTTTGAGAACAAGCGACTGAATCAAGTGGAAAGTGTGTTCTATTATATTCCGTTGCTTTGTTGTTTTGTTGAAATTTAAATAATTTAAATTTGTATTCAGTAATTTTTTTCGTGTACGGTTTCATTCGCGAATGCGGGATGAAGTTTTCTTCTTGTTCATTTGTTTTGTATCGTGATGAATGGTAAGATGACATCCTTGTCGTGATACTTTCTGAGTCTTGCAGTGAACATGGTGTTAGCCGAGGTGTGTGATTCAATGAAGAAACTAGGAAAGGGTAGTCATTAAAGGGAAAGGCCATAATCTTTGTCTAATTTCCATATAGTGACAGGAACGAAGCGGAAATTACACATATTATCCATCTTTTTCTTATTTAGTTGGACTATTGTTCAATCTTCCTTGACATTTTGTAGGCTTAAGCATTCTTAATGCCTTCTTCGTCCTTGATAAGCATCCACAGCAACAGAAGTGCTGTGATTCGAAGCCGCTAGTTCTTCCTGTTTGAGTTTCCTCTCGATTTCTCAATCTATTAGGGTACAACTTGTTACGGCCTATGAATTTAGCAATTTTTCACTATTTTTGGGCCATATTGTGCGCACTGCATTTTATGATTCTTTCTACACGGAAGCTAAATCCCTGTTTTTGTCGATTTCACCGCTACAACCCCACATGGTTTTATATTACTTCAGTAGAGCCTTCATCTCCCTAGACAGAATTCCCATGAGGTACTTGCTGTACCAAACGTTTACGTTACCCATTAGAATAGATGAGTTTCTTCTCTTTCTTTTCTTTTTTGTTCCAGCTAGTTTTGCTTATTTAGTTCTTCACCCAAAAATCTTTGGCGCACATGAGAATGCAGTAAAAATAAGTAAATGAGTAGTTGGTTGTCCCATGGACATTCTTTTAATTCTCTGCTTCCTCGTAGAAGTGCTTATCCAACGACATCTAAGAATATCATATTCTCACCTGAAATCAGGGCAGCCGTCTCAATGAGCTGAATTCAACTGAAGTGGAAGCTTGAAACTTTCACCTATTGTTCGTTTCTAACAATGAAAACAGCGCAACTTGATTGATGTCTTCCTTTTTGACCTACAGGACGATGTGATGGGCCCGGCAGAAGCAACGCAAGAAAATGAAGAGGAAGTGAGGACGTCAGTGCGAGCCAGGGTGGATCTGCACACTACGGATCAATGCCGTTGTATGCGTGAGGCGTCCACGGTTAGTGGTCTATTTAATCATTTTGGAATACTGCAGAAATATGGTATATAGATTGAATGATTGGGAACCTATGTTTTATCCTTAATGGAAACATTAATCGCGTGCTTCAAACCACGAAATTGAATTTACCCATGAGTAGGTCTTTTTTCTCTGTGAACACGATGAAACTGGGAATTTCTGGTGCCACTTCATTTATTCGTAGGAATTTCTGTTATATGCGATTACTCGGCTACCAAGCTGACGCTATAGTTGGCGTTAAAAGCGTGAACACTCTTAATACCTTTTTTACTGGATAATAGATCTTTCTGAGCTTTATAGTGGTGCTTAGAATATAAAATTTGCTCTAGAGTGGAAGTATGAGAAATCTGTTCTGTTTTATTGGAAATAGAGTGAGGCTTGAGTTAGGTGGGATATTTAAAACTGTCCTCTACCTATATTGAGCTTAGCTGTACCGTCTTTGTTTGATCGTTGTTCGAGTTTGGTTGTTTTTGCTGTATACATTTAAAACAATTAGTTGTATAGGTGTTTGAAGTGATTTATTGAACGGAAGTCTGCACAAAAACAGTTGGGGGAAGAATAATTATGATTTCTATTTTTGCATGGTGAATGTTCCCCTTCTTTTGTGCTTCGAAATTATGATTTCTATTTTTGCATGCAATGCTCCCCTTCTTTTGTGCTTCGACCCTTGTGTCTGCCCCAGTTCTAGCTGAAAATATTGCGTGAAGTAGTAGAGGGAAATTCATTCATGTTTTTGCCTGTTTTCCATGTATTCTTGGCAGAATTTCTCCGAATATCATCAAGTAGATGAACTTACCAAGTCAGGATACTTCTCCGTGTCAGTGTTGTGAGAAATTATTTCCATTTATGTCGTTTAACTGAAGCTCTGGAATTGTTTTCCATGCCGTTGAAATTGTCAAAGTTCAAATAAGTTTATGTAATTTAGAAAACGAAAGGGCAGCCATGTCAGAGGAACCACAGTGTGATTGTGGTAAGTCTTTCATTATATTGGCCTTTGATTTTCTATAATTTTCTGCTTTTCCTGGTGAAATTTCAATTGATGTTCGATAATGTCCAGATTCTCTGTTTGAATATACACTAAAGCTTGTGCACACGGTTTCATACATTGCTTCCCAGAATTCCAGAATTTCTATTGTTTCCTGGTTGAAAAAACTACCATTTCACTCTGAGCAGCTCCGGAAAGTTACCATCCCATTCTTTGTTGGTTTTCACATGGATTGTGTTCTGTTTTCCTTCTCATTTTCTTAGTTTCACAGCTTCTCCTACATTGCATAGGTTGACCTTGAAAAATTCAGGTAGGAAATAGTGAGATGGGAAAACTGTTCTCGCCAGGGACGTTCTTCAGCATAGAAGCTAGTGACAAGGCTCGGATGCAAATCGTCATTAAGGTGGACGTGTTCATCGAGAAGGAGAAAGGGGTAGGTGCTTATTATTCTACGTTAGCTGCACCTTTTCCACCTGTAATTTCTATGTGGTTTCTTAGGAAGTAGTGATATCGCTAGAACGTTCTTCCCTCGGCGAGTCGCTCTCGAAAACGTTTTCTTCTACTGGCGGTGTTTCAGTGATAGCAGAGAGGAAGAAAGTCGAAGAGGTCCTTTCTTTGCTTTTTTTTCTCTTGAAGTACTCCAGTGAACTGCTATTTTCAGGTCACACTGGACAATATTCAGCTCACTTTTAAGGAATTGTACATGAGTCGTGCTGACATGTGGCGCTATCGATCAAGACTAATAAATACATGTGCCTACCTTGACAAGCAGGTATGAAATTATCGTAGTTATCGCGATTCTGGTCTATTTTGTTTCAAAAATCTAGTTCTCCAAAGTTTTCGGCGTTGGTTATGTTTTGGAGCTTTTTCTGTTGAGATCTTTTTTTATCGTGCTCGCACAGAGCAATGTATAAAAAAAGGAAAAGCTAAAAAAAGCTGTACGAGACCTTTCGATCGATTCCATATCCATTCTGAATCGTGACTGATATTCTTATTTCTCGACGGCAGAAGTTCTGCCAGATAAGATATGATTGTGATAAGAAATAATTGTTTTAGCTGCGGCACTTCAGCATCAGCACAAAAGTATCGGATATGTGGCAGAAGGGTAATGTCGTGCGCAGTGGTTTTGTCTCTTCAGACACTCGAGTGGTGTTTCGTTCGAGTAGCAGTTCCGTAAGTGGTATTCTTCAAAATTACTTACAAATGAGGTGTTTAAAGATGAGTACGAGGTTGGACTTCTAACAATGGCGCTATACTCCTCGAGGAGTGTAGCACTTTGCGTCGCCGTCGCCGGCGACTGAGGCCGATGCGTATCGATTGTGGGCGGATCGGCGACGGCGACGCAAGGTGCTATACTCCACGAGGAGTATAGCGCCAGTGTAAAAAAGCCATCGATTTACGATCTAGGAGTTGACTGATAGACGTGGAATTGTTTTACCAAACATGGAGATTATATGTTTA
The DNA here is from genome assembly GCA_000816745.1 of Ancylostoma duodenale. Lineage (NCBI taxonomy): Eukaryota > Metazoa > Nematoda > Chromadorea > Rhabditida > Ancylostomatidae > Ancylostoma > Ancylostoma duodenale. The sequence goes on from KN726175.1 coordinate 24,203, forward strand.
CCTTTTTTTCAGATTTTAATTTACATTCAAATGAGCTCCGAAATGTGGCAGTTGGATCCGCAAGGTGATCTCTATTTCGAGAAGTGTGTTAAAGGTACGTGCTTTCACTACGAAGTTTCCGCTCATTTGACGGTCATTCTTTATAATTCCCCTGTTTTATTCCTGTTCGGAGTAGCTACAAAATTATTCAAATAACCATCTTATGTATGTTTTCGTGTAATGAAATATCATATGTACATGTGTGTATCGTGAACTTTTTCGTTTTCGTGTATTTTGATCAAGAAAACCCAAGCAAAATAGTGTTTAGTTTTGTGGCTACCTGCACATGAAAAAATCAGTGAACAGTGTGGAGGCATTGGAGTTTTTTTTTTGCCAAATTTCTTCCTATTAGAGGCAATTCATATTTCCCGCCTCTTCAACCACTCATTTTTGACTATTGTTGACGTAAATCTGAAGTTTTCTACTATTCCTTCTCCCCTCATGTAACTACATGCTTATTAAATTCTTCATTCGCGATGCCTTCCTTAAGTAAATTTGATTTCTCATCCTAAAATGAATTGGTATTTTCTAAATTCAATTGAGAGGAATTTTACCACATTTCTTTGGACATTCTTTATCTGATCTTCCTATACCTCAGGTTTCATGTCGGAGCTGTTCTCGAAATGGCACGCGAACTCGAGTGCTCATTACGTTTCGATCATCCTGTGCTCTCGCTTCTACCTACTTGGCGATGTTGATAAAAATATCGAAGAGCAGCTTGGTCCAAGCGCACGTGACCATCGTGGACGATATTTCCAGGTTTCCCTTTCAGTTTTCAGCTACCGATGATCTATTGATTCTTTTTTTTATTTCCAGGATTTCTATCGTTTGTTGGTACAAAACGAGCATTACGAGGATTGGAGTCACGTTTTATCTACAGTTAGTCTTCGTTTTTTCACCGCTGTCTATGACTTATTTGAAGGAACTTGGCAATTTTGGCAAAGTAATCTTCATTTTTTTTAGATCAAATTGTCGTTTAATAAGTATCAAGATACCATACAGGAAGTCCTAGCGACGAATTATCCTAACCTCAAGTGAGTCATTCGCTTGTTTGCAATTTTTAAACGGGAAGGACTGGTCTAAGACTATTGTATTATTCAGGGGCCGTTGGGAGATCTCAACGGCAGCAGACGGTAACTTCTTACAAGTACTGAACATGAGTATGAACTCGTTTAGTGTGTACCATACCGACAGAAGATTCGAAACAACTGGCCAGCAGGTCTGGATTACCAGCCTAGTTTTTTTTTTTTGGCTTGGCTGCTAGTAACGTCCTTTAGATCATTTTTGTAACTCCTGGAGGAGGCGTTCTGAATGTGGATCGTGAAATGGTGAACATGACGAAACAAAGGATCATTGACATGGGGATTTCTTTGGATATGGTAGGCTTATCCACTAGTGTAGTCGCTACAAAGGTTTTTCATATGCCCCTATTCAGGTCTGCTTGGGAGAACAACCACTACATGCCGTGCCTTTATTCGTATTTCATAACCGCTGGAATTCGTCACAGCCGTTCGAGGATTACTTTATACCGCACTGGATGAATTATTCGTATTATCGGATGAGCAAACGAAGCGCGATATCGATTAACTTCCGGCCACGAATTAATCTACCGAATGCTATTTTGGTGAGCTGTTAATCATCACCCTGTACTGAATGTGTATGCGTGAAAAAGTATTTCAGTCCGCTCCCCGCACATTGGTTATGGATGGCGAGACGATACAGCACTGCGATATGCAAGCTTATGATGCAGAAGCGTTCTCGAAGCTACTAACGCAAACTAAGTGTGTTTCTTGTGTTAAAATTCTGGATTAATGTGTAAGGATAAGGTTTTCGTCCCAGATTTGGTGAAAAGGGAAAAGGTCAGAGTGCATTGGATGAACTGCACAGGGAGTTGGGCTTACCAGCTGTTCAAAATGAACCAGTTCCTCTTCCCCCATATGAACGGGTGGGTTTGTTCGCAGTTCTATTTCATCAGCTGCCCTTTTCCCACTGAACTTTAGTAATTGCAGTCACTGTCAGCTCGAGTTGGACCGAGCTCACTGGACAATGCTGGAAGTGCGTTTGGGATTCGCAACGCTGTCGAAAGCGGGTCGTTTGAGCAGAAGCGGTATATCGGTGGTGAGTTTTGCTTCAACGCATAACTATTTTGAGAAGATAAACACCAGTATTTCCTCTTTTACGCTTAGCGATTGGTGAAATTCTCTTCATTTCCTCACAAAATGGGGGCATTTGCCTAGTTCTTACCAGAGAAGCTCTACGTTTGAAATTCAAGTAAAATGTATTAGGTTGTCGCGAAAGTTTCTCGCCACTTTCCGCCTTCTTTTTCGAACTCATTTTTCTTCTTCAATACAACCGACGATCACGTTATATATGTGCCACCACTATTGACAAGAACTCCTGCAGTAACAAGAGGGTTTGTTGTTAGCAGCTTTCAGTGAGTGGTTCTTTCGCAATTTTGCCAAACATTGAGCATTGCCTTCTGATGAGATAGTCCTCGTTTTGGCGGTGGAATCCATGGTGAACGGCGTCCGAGCCACCCACACTTCCTCATCTGATTTACATAAGGAGCCCACTTCTTGTCACTAGTAACCAAGTTGGGGAAGCGAGCGCAATCGTCTGCCACAAGCTAAAAAATTGAAGCGCGCATCCAACGCTTTTGAAGGTGGTGGCGACTCAGACCATGATGAACACATGAGTCATATTTTCTCTTCTCTTCGAAGAAATGTAAAAGAAAGGCTATTGTCCCATGATAGCCCTGAGGTTCCTCTACCAGCTCGCAGGTATCGCGCCATGAATTCTCTTCAATCAGCTCCACGAGGCGCTCGTGATTCACTTCACCTCATCGGCCGGACCGTGGTCTGTCTTAAGTCCAAGCCGCCGTCTCTTAACCTGTGGAACAAAATCTTCACCCTATACTGAAAGGTAGAAGGTAGATCTATCATATGACATATGTTTTTCGGAGCATCGCTTTCGTTGCTCTCTCGGCTGAGCTCGCAAAGCTGGAACAGCAAAACATGCTTGTAGTCAATAACGAATTTTTCGGTCATAATCGCAACGGAATGGCACGACAAATTAGGTATAGGTAGGCTAATGACTGACCTTTATATATGTTCAAAATAGAAAGTTCCAGAACAATCCCGAAAAAATTGGCAGGACACGGAAGTGAGTGGCGGGAAACTTTCGCGACAACCTAATAGTAATTTTCAAAGTGAAATGGGCTTCTTCTGTTGCGATTTCATGGAGCTGATCGTTCGTCATATCGTTTTATTCTTATACATAGTTTGAGAGCGTAAAGAGCAGCCCATCCTTTGTTGGAACATCCATTTTTCTTCTCCCATTCTTTGCTTGTGTGTTCATTTTTCTTCCTGTTCTACGGCTCAGTATTTTACATTCCTTCATCTCGATTTTGGAGGCACACAGCTGTTTTTAGTCCGTATTGTAGCCTAGCCTATGTAGTTGTCACTCAGATGTCAATTTCTTTGCTGCATTAGTCCATCAGCTGCTCATCCTCGTGACTTTTCTTTTGCTTCTTAGTAGGTGTGCAACTGCTAGAGAATTTTCAAAAGTATTCCTGATATTTAGCATTTTATGACCTCTTCTCCATATGTATTTAAGTGTTATTTTTCTCGTTTGATGACATGGTTCGCTGTTCTTAGACAAAATGCGTTTCGGACCACATTCCTTTATGAAAACGTATAAGAGCACCGATTAAAAGGTCCCATATTAGAGATAGGATTATCAATTTTTCAGGAGCTCATTCGCTCCACGCGCAATCGACCAATAAAAAGGGGGCTCCATCCGTGAGCCGTCGAGCTACGGCGTCTCATGTGGATGCTATTCCACACCGGTCCTTAATAAATCCCTTTCGACCGGATCAGTTCTATGTGCGGACGACAGCGAATCGTCGACGGTGGATTCATGTTTTTCCTGTTGATGAAATGGTATATTTCAGAGTTAGATGTTCTTTTGTTTTGTGAGTTAGAGGTGGAGTCCTGTTGCTACAGGGTCGATCAAAGCTTGCACATCACTATGTGGATGGAACTTGTGCAGTGCGGATTAATATGGGTGATGAGGCTCCTCCGGTTGAGAATGACATCGATAAGAATACACGGGAAAATGGTTTGCCATTGCTTTTATTACAGTTTATGCAAGAGTCTTATGATTTTCTCATTAATTTCCAATTTCTGTCAACGTTTAAACCTTCATTTTTCAAGTAGACGAATATTTTTTCCTTATAGGCGTGTCAGGATCACCGTCTCGACGTAGTGAACGGCCAGAATCTCCATTGGTTACAGTGGTCCCACCAACAGAAAGCACCACCAGCACGGCTACTGTGAATATGAAAGTGAGCAGCCAAATTGTTCCCGAGATAATCCCGAGAACTCCAATTGCTATAGAATGACGACTTTACTCCTGTGCGACGAGCTGGAGAGGCCAAAAAAGAGCAGACACGTGTTTGGGCATGGGGTTCTACGGGAGAAGAGAAGTGGAATCCTGATATGGAGATTGGCGTGGATTGGAAGTCGTTGGTTAGGTGGGGGTTTTGTCCTTTTTTTCCTGGTTTACTTGGATTTTTATGATTACTGGTTTCCCCGCTTTATTTTTTAGTTAATAACCCTATTTTGATGATTATTTATGTTTATTTACGTTTATTTCCATATGAAAATATGCATGACATTGTCTGTATCTGTAGTTCTGCAACCGGTTTGATTTTTTTTACCCAACTTCTTTTGGTAGCAGTGAAAGAAAGATAAGTTTACATCGATCACTCTTTTCGCTAATACCCTTCCTTAGGGTAGTAGACGAAAA
>KN726175.1:30611-56585 GCA_000816745.1 Ancylostoma duodenale
ACACAAACAAACTTTCACTTTTATATATACAGATTGGAAGTTCTGCTTGATTATAGGGATCCCGAGTGAAAATGGATATCAATCAGTTGTCAAGACTGGTCTTTGATCAGTTGATTTGTCAGCGACTTCAGCGAGGTTTCCAGATTATTCTGATGTCGAAGCCGTTGATTCACGTGAGCATAGCAATTTACTGTTCTAGGTATTTTTGTTCTTACTATAGATTTTTAAAGGTTGCCATCAAACAAAGCTTGTTTACCCCAATAAATACTGAGCAGACCGAATGCAGTATGTCCTTTAATAAAGTGAGATTTTGCAGTAGCTAAGTTTGAAGTTGTTATTAACTTAAAATTTAATTTTTTGATGATGTGTGGCAGTCTTTTAGATAGTGCATCGCCTTGTGCTGGTTGGCTCCGACATCACAGTGACGGTGTTTTATCCGAAACGAAATCGCGAAGCAGAATCGAGTCCACCGCCTTGCATGCAACCGTACTCGTACTTCTTCCAGGTACCGGTCTACCCCAACAGTCACCTCGTGCCGGGCCAGGTACATTCCGACGTTCCACCCAGTGCTTCATCTAATTTCTTTAGCAAAATGAGTAAAGAAAGGAAACGAAACTTGAAAATAAAGTCATGTGAATGTCTGTGAGTTGGGTTGTGTGACTGGAGTATTACTGGTTACGAGGGCTGCAGGAGGGGTTTGCTGAAGTTTAAAATATTCAAATATCCGCAAAAATTGTCCCCCACCCTCTTGGTTTCTTCCCTCAAGTTCATTTTTGAACGAGGACCTGCTGTTCGGTTGTTTGTTCTGTTCGAATAGGTCCAGGAATTGGAAGATACTGGATGATCGGAATGAAACATACATCTCCAATAAAAGCAGTAATAAGATCCGCTGTTGTCTTCATTCTGCATTCCGAACATCACGATATCTTGAAGATTGGGTGAAATGAATTGTTATGTGCTAGATGTGAATGTGATTTTATGTTTTATTATCAAAATTGGTTTATTATTGGTTTGAATTTGTCAGGTTAAGCGTTTTGTTGCAGGTACCAGATGCACAGTGCTACGAAAGAAGCACCACGAGGTGAGTAGTGTGGTGTCTAACGGTTGTTCTGGTAGCTAGATTATTTTCTGTTAATAAACCCTTGTTTGTCAGCTAATTTGTGTGAGAAGAAATTAATTATTTTACCTCATATGTATTTGTTTCAGTTTCAAACCTCATAATTTGGACAAACTTAATTGGAGCTTGCTAGACTGCAACATTAAGTATAGGAACAACTCGCAAATGTTCAAGGAGGAAATGAAGAGTTATTCTTCGAGGTGATTTTTTTAGAATTTCTCCTCTACCTGGAAAATCTGGGGCATTCTTTTAATTTTTCATTTCTTTTCATTTTTTTTTGGTCCACGGGACGAATTTTTTTTTGGGGTTCTGAAGCTAATGCCAATTCCGACTCCGTTGGTGACTTGAGAAAACTCCTTCGTTATTTATGGTAACCCTACGTGGGAGAATCGCCTACAGCGGCCTTAGCTTAGCTGTAACAAATGAGCCATCTTGGCCATCCTCCACCAATGTCTCATGCCCCTACCGGCTCCACAGATCTTGCACCGATCGTGTTTCGCACCAAATTATCTCAAATTTCGGTGATTAAACCGTGCTTTCCTTGCGAATTCGACGCGAAGTCCAGATCTCGTTTTTGAAAAAAAGCTGAAATCCGTGAAAAACCGTAGATCTGCATGCTGATTGACTTCCTGTGATATGTAAAGGTGCATAGGGGATTAAATATATGGTATTAACCTCGAAATTCAGGTTCATGATGATACCACAACCAGAAACTCCCAACATCGTACAACGGATGCTCAGCGAGCAATTACCGGGCGCCTCATTCCGAGCCATTGAGGGAGCGCCGAGATCGCCACTGCTCTACGACAGTATGATCCGAGTACTTCTACAAATCAACCGCCTAATGCGACCTTCCACGGCATCACCTGGAATACATTCCTCCCAACGTGATCTGCCGCCGCGAGCTGAACTCACAGTGGCGAATTGTGACCAGGTGAGCATGAAAATGCCAAGAGTGTAAAGTTTCCAATATGTTATCGTTTAGATTCTGGCTCGCTTCAAACAGAGTGGTTTCGTTGGGATAACGAGCCACAATCCAGCTGCTGTCTATCCGCCGAACATGTTTTTATCATATGATTTTGTGAATTGGCTCACTGGTAAGGGATATTATTGTTCTTTCTGTTGACATTACTCCTGCTCTTCATTTTTTTTCAGCTGGTAACGTTAAAGAGTTAGTGACGCGTGAAAGTGCAATTAAGTTCGCGAATGACATGGTTGACCTTGAAACCATTCAAATTGTCCGAGCTAGTAAGTGTTCGAAAACCTTGAAGGTCTGTCTTTTTACCTCTCAGCTGTCAGCACCTGTTTTTCTCAGCTGACATTGAATACGATGAGCTCGAATCCTGCATATCGTCGGAGTCTGAGGCTCGGCTGTTTCGCTATGGATTCCAGCTGTGTGCGTTGGTGGATGGGGACCATGATAGGGAGGCGCCTCATCCTTCTTACAGTCGGTATGTTTTAGCCGCTTTTGAGTTGCAATTTCTGTACTTACTATTATTCTTTCATAGGATTTTGTTAATTTTTTCCAACCTTGAATGTGAGGAAAGAATAATTTTTTCATTTCATCGAGAAAACCCTCCATTGCTGCTGCACTTTTGCCACGATGGTTTTTTTTGCGGGTTTTGCTGAGGTACACCCCCTTATATGCTCATTCCTTCATGCTTAGATGGATGAGGGTGGAATTTGTGCCCAGTTGCTCCCCTCTTGGGCCACTCGGAGAATGCCGCTTTAAACAGGCAGCGATTGACCTGGACTTCGCACCACGTGACCCATGTCCTCTTGGCGAATGGGGGAGGGTATGCATGATTTTTTTTACCTCGCCGAACATGTGTGGTAATGCAGCAGTTTGTCGAACTTTAAGGTGGTCTACGACAGATCGTTCTGTGAATCGAAGACGTTTGAACTGAGCATCAAATGGTTCATGGCTACTGGACAGACGGTTGCCGATACGGTCTACACGTGGCAGTCAAAGGTATAGACTGGTGCTTTAATTAGTTCGTGGCCTAATTAGCATCGCCCTTGTTCTTAATGTTTTTAGATATCAAAAGAGAAGTTTTATCTGTTCCCTGTGCCGGAGGATCCGATTGCCCTACCCAAAGACCTGAATTCTAACCCACTTCGTTGTCCAATACGAGTTCAAGTAGTGCAGAATATCATTCCGGATCATATGGTTAGAGATTTATTGAGGCTTTCGATTTAATTGTGTTTTATTCGTGCGACGTTTCAGTTGGAACAAACCCTCCAACATCTACTTTTCTGCTTTGGTTTTTGTGCCATGGAATGTCCGATAGAACATGCGACAGTGAGAAGTTCATCATTTACGAGTAAGGATAAGGAGTCGGCTTTGTGTAAGTGCGCTTTCACTTGATAATTTCATTTTTGTCATATTCATTACTCTTTTTGGTAGGTAAATATTGCAAATGCCTGAGAAGTCATTGAATTTATTTCTTTAATATAACTCTAAGTGCAAAAGACGATGCTAGCCATGATTTCTCGTAAATTCTCGAGGAAATCTTGCTTATCCTTTTCTCTTCGTCTTCCTTTTGTATTGTCACAGAAACCAGATTAGGTATTTAATTCGTTCATTGCCCGAAGAGTACACCTGTCATTTTTTCTATTTTCATTTCTAGCTGTTCTTCACCGCCTTTCTGTTCATTTTTCTCTTCTTTGGTCCTTTAAACTTTACATTACATTTAATCTGCTTATTTTCAGTAAGCAGATCAGTATCCGGGTCATCTCTTTACATGCATCAAACAGGTGGCATGTTTGTCTCACTGGAAAGACCTGCTGATAAGCCCATGTTCTTCTTCTGGGCGTGGAATCATATGTTGACGAAGAAGTATAGACAGGAAAGGTGGGAGGCTCTTCCTCACGGTACATACATGATAAGGTTATTTTTATTTGGTAAGATTTTTTATGTTTCACTTTTGCCCCAAGACAATGCATATGAGATGTGTCTTTTTGCTGCTGAATTTACGTAATTTTTTAATGCTTTCTCAAGTTTCCTATTTCTTTCCATTTAAAAGGTTGTTTACGCTGTTGGGAGTGTCCTATTAGTACATTTATTTTACCCTAGTACCATTTAAGTGTAGACAGTGTGAAAATTTGCGTTGGTAATAAGTTCCGCTCTGTTTCAGTCAGTGTTCCGAAGCGTTCCAAGACTACATGCTCCGCGAATTCCGGAAATACTGTGGTAATATAGACAACAAGCTCTACGAGTTCTACACATCAATGCCTCAAACTATGGTTACGACACCATTGGCTAATTTTCCACAGGTTGAGTTGATCTAAAAAGATGTATTCTAAAAAATTTGTTGAACGTATTTTTGTAATGATTGTTTATTCTCTTGTTTTATTCGGACAGTTTCATTTTCTTCAGCTTTTATTGGGGTTTTCATTACTAATTCTGTTGTATCTCGACCTCTTTTGTAATTCAAATTATATGTTATATTACGTGTAAATTCTTTAGTAATCCTGGGTCCTCTTACGTGTTCCCTTTCTTTGTTGATTTCTTTGTCAATTCTTCAGTCTTGCTGTACTTTTATCTTGCCTAGTCATTGTTTATTAGTACTAGTTTTGCTAGACTGAATAGTTCTGTTGATAGCTTGTTATGTGTACGTGATCTTTACCCTTCCATGAATGAAAAGTTTTTGGCCAGAGGTCACTGCACTGTGCAATTATCTGGTGATCGCCGTGTATCGTTTTCTTGTTTTGTTGCTGTCAGTGCCGATGTGTTCGGTTTGGTTCACATGAGCTTATTTTAGGTGTTATTTTACTTTATTATTGCAATATTCATAGGATTCAAAAAATGAAGTACGCACAACTGGTAATGGGACCAGCAGGAAGTGGGAAGGTGAGTGTTATGTAGCTTATTTATTTTCTTTTTCGTTGAAGCGGCCTCCTTTTCACGATTTGTTGAGAATCTTTCAGTAATCATGACTAATTGTGTATTTCTTTTAGTCAACATATTGTTCCGTCATTTATAATCATTGTCTGAGCATTGGTCGTCATGTTCATGTGGTTAATTTGGACCCGGCGGCCGAAACGTTCAATTATCCTGCTGCAGCTGGTGAGGATGGGCTTAGTTTTTTTTCGTTTTGGCTTGTTTTCTTTTCGTATATTTTTATGTGTTTTTGTCTTTTTTTCCTTTTCTAGTTTGATTCTGTATTGCTTCGGTTCATTTTGCATGACTTACTAAGTACAGTCTATTAGCTCACAGAGGGCGCCTGATCCAACGTTGTCCGCAATTAGGACTTCATCCTTTTTCGGCTACCTGATCTGATTTTTGCACTTTTTTGATATGCCTGTGGTGTGATCCCTTCCATTCTAATGTTTCCTTACTGTCATTCGCTGAAATGTCCTTCCAGACGCGTTCTGCGGGCAAAGTCGTAATTGCGGACAAACTCGGATCAGGCGCCCTCTGTGAGCTAATGGACCATAGCTGCCAAGGGTTGATGAAAATTTATCAAAGCTCAAATGTTTTTTTTTCACTAATGTAAGTAGTGAGTCAATTCATCGATTTCATTGGCTAATTTGTTTATTTTAGTGGATTAGAGCAAAGATTGTGAACGAGGCATAAACATCTGCCCTTACAGAACCTATCCTACTTCTAAGCCAGCAAAACTACGATCGCTTCTGCGTGTAAATTCTTTCCACCGCTGTAGCAACCTCTCTTGTGACAACATTCTGACTCACATCTCCTGATAATCTCTCGTCTCGCGCTTGAAAGTGGTTTGGGAGCTCAAGCTTTCTGGGTACTACCCTAGCTGTGAAGGTGAAGCTGTGTAGTTCTAGCATAAACGCTGAATTGCCCTCCCGATGCCAGTGGACCTCAGCGTTTGTGCCAGGAGTGGCTCAGCCCACCCCTAGTTACTCATGGTCTGCCAAGATGCGTCCAGGCATTGGTAGCAATGCGTCGATAGAGTATCTTTTTCATTTTCAGGGCTGGTAGAACGATTTCACCTCCCAAAACCATTCGTTTTGATCATGTGAACCTTGCTTTAGTAGCCTAGAAACAGAATTCACGTCGTATCCTACTCGATTTCCGGCATAGCCGAGTATATAGGTATAAATAGTCTGTTAAAGGAGACTGGAATCAGTTTTCGACTGTTATGGGATGTTTTTTGTTTTCTACACAGCTGAATCTTCAGTTTAGAAAGCCAGTCGCGTTGTCCAAATATTGCTAATGTTGTGCATAACGGAGAATGTCAACTGTTGTTTACTTTGACAACATATTTTCTTGCTCCAGAAGTGACACTTTTACTCATTTTCTTCCAAAAGTCGTTGCAACGGAGCGTGGACAGGCTCTGAGTTACTAAAGTTGACAGCGCAGTGCTGCTTTTGCACCAGAAAGCAATATGCTTGCAGATGTACGAGCTCTTATTAGTGTTGATGATGTGATGGAAGACGAAGAGCTCGCGCTCGGACCAAATGGGGCTCTTGTGTTTTGTATGGAGTCAGTGCTTTAGCAATTTCTGCGTTGTTTTGAAATTCATCAAGAATAAGAGAGTTTAGGTATTTGGTCCAAAATCTCGAGTGGCTTCACGACGAACTATGCGAGGGTGAAGATGATTACTTTATTTTCGACTGTCCCGGTCAAATTGAGCTATACAGTCATTTGCCGATAATGCGGCAGCTGGTGGATGCCTTCAGGTGCAGTTTTGATTTTTGTATGTACGTAAACTCGTATTTGCCTGATGTGTTTATTATTTTCAGGGCGTGGGACTTCAATGTTTGCTCAGTATTTCTTATTGACACACATTTTGTGCTCGAGGCTGAAAAGTGAGCTTTCAACAACGATTGTGATTGACAACCGGAAGGGGGTGTTATGTCGTCTATTAAGATTTATTGCTGGTGCACTAACAGCGTTGTCAGCAATGATAGCCATTGAGACTCCTTGTGTGAACGTTCTCACGAAGATGGATTTGCTATCAGAGCGGAATAAAGCTTTGGTAAGTTGCTTCGGGATATTGTTTTCTTCCTTTGCTTTTTCTTCACAGTTTCCAAAATACTCAAGCAACTATAAGAAATTTTCCTAAAGATCCATAGAAATCCATTGTATGGATCATCCAGTCGACACTATTTGTTGAACAAATGTTTCTTTCGTGCCGAAACTGGTCTGGATTCTGTTTATACAGTTGTTTGGTAAACTATACCTGTTTCAGTACTTGTTCAGGTCTATTTTCTATTTTCTCTAACATTCTTTCTGTTTTTTGCGCCTTTATGCGGCAGTTGTTTTGATATGCGTAGCGAACATTCCTCAAAAAATTTGTACGCTAACAACCTTGTATCTTCTGACGTACAGGGTGGCTGTTAAGTATAGATCGCTCAATTTTCTAACCTCCTGCTCTAAAAACGTAAAATGTCGGAATGGCGCATTTACTATCTGTTTCAGCCAAGCATTAGCCATCATCTTGTTACGTGCTGCTTGAATTCGTCTGCTTCGGGCTTGGCGCAGACCCTCAGTCGTTCCTCAAGTGAGACTTCAGTTGGCCGCGAGAGGTTGACGTCGATCTTGCTCCACTCTGTCTCGAATGCCGCCTTGAGGGAGTTAATGTTTCGTGGCTAGTAGCGGACACCATGCCCTCAAAGAAGCTCATAACAAAGTAGCACTGCGGGTTGAGATCGGAGGGTAGGAAAACGATATATCTTAGCCTCGCTCATTGAGCAAACGAGGGTCACATAAAGCAAAAGTGGATTTTGTGACCCTATGAGGGGCAAATCTTGTTAAGGGGTAAAACATTCCATGAAGTTGTGTCTCCTGATCCGTCGAAGGAGTACATATTGTAATATGGCTCCCTGATGAGAAGCGGCGTCACTTTTCGCCAACTTTGTCACAGAAAACACCAAAAAAGACCTTTTTGAAGTCAACTTATCCCAAACCATACCACATTGAAGAAGCAGAGCTTCTTCGCTCACCATCCACTTCTTCACTGTCCTACGATACAAAAACAGTAGTTGTGTTGACTCCCACAGAATTTGTACAGCCTTAGCAGCAAAAAGGTTTTCGACTTTAGAAACAAGGTTGAGGTGGCGGCCACGAAGATTTTTTTCTGATTTTTTCTGCTAAACTCAAACGTTCCCTTCTCACCCTATCTGACAGTGTGCTGCCTCAAAACGTTTACTAAGTGTGCAGTCTCAGCTAAAGTTTCGCTATCTTCTGGACATTGCCTATGGAGATATTCGAGTTGGAAGCTACGCGATTCAATCTGGTCGAAGTGTCGTTAGTGATACTCTTCTCGATGATGCCATGTCAACGTGAGATGCGGATAGATCAAGATCTCAGTAGTTTCTGGAGTGGGACAACACAGCCTCTCTCCCTTTGGTGCGCCACAATATTCCCGACTGTTGGTGCAGAGAAATCAGGGCGATTAGCAAATTCAGTATCATGGGATGTGCAATCGCTGAGGTCAGGAATGGCGACACAATGACGAAATCTCCCTATAACTTCTGAAGGAGTCCAAGGTCGTGAACCAAAATTCTCATACTATTTATAGAAGCCACTAGCCATCGTACAATTGCGAAAGATAGATGACAGCTACTTCGTTGTTTTCTATATAACATGTGAAAGAAGCGATCCATACTTAACAGCCACCCTGTAGTTTGAGTTTTACTTCTTGTTTTTGATTTCCTTATCGGCCTTATAGTACATCTCTTTGCGTCGCTATTACCAAGGAGTTCCGGAGGAGTTTGTAATTTCTATTAGCCCTGGTCCATATAGTATAGGAACGACAAATCATTCTATTCTTCTTGTTTTCCACAGTGTTTTTACCATGATTTCTCTCTTGGTTTATTTTAGGTTGATGATTTTCTTGAAACAGACACAAGGAGTATTGTAGAACACGACACTACACACATATGGAATGAACGTCATCGCCAATTAACGAAGACAATCGCTCAGGTACTTGAGATCTTATTCATTGCTGCATTTGTTCTGTTTCATTTGCCAAATATTTTCTGCATATTTTCGTAAAGCAGTGCAAATACCTATAAAATCATATCTTCATTGCTTATTTTGACTAAGACATTCTCGTAGCACCTCAGTTTCTTCCGCTGTTATGTTCCCCGGAAAGGTATTAGAAAAGCACTTTCTATTTTTAACCAATCACTGCCGGTTCTGAGAGCAGTAGTAGTAGAGTAATTTATGGCTGTGATGCTTTTAATGCAAATTTTGGTAGGTCCAGTTTATTCTGAAGCTAAGAGGATGAGATATAGAAGAGGGATTCCATGTATTACTCAATAGTTATCGTTTGGACCCTTTTTAGGTCCTCGAAGATTATTCAATAGTAAAGTTTGTTCCTCTGAATTCGGATGATGAAGAAAGCGTTGAACAATTACTACTTGTAATTGACACCACAATTCAATATGGTGAAGATCTTGAAGTGAAAGACAGATACCCTGAAGAACAAGATCCAGAAGAATGAGATTTCTAGCGTTTTGCTTTGTAAGTCATGTGTATGTGGACGATCTCATCCATTTCTATTTTTTATCGACTGTTATTCACCAGTTGTTGCTCTGTTTTCCTTCGAATTAGGTTGTTGATCAAGTTGTTACTTGTTATTAGTGCTGTATTAAAGAATTCTATTATCTTGGTGTGTACTTTTCCTGTGGTGAATCCTTTCGATACCTATTCTGGCTTTGTTACCAGTCAGGAGACATTAGTATTTGACATTAGTAATCTGGTTTCAGGATTGAGCTTCCAGATTAGCATAGAATTTGTGTTGGGAACAATTCCACTCCAGAAGCTCAAATCGTGGCCACTACTATAAGAGTTCTTACACTTCTGAAACCTGACAACTCCAGATTCTACCGATGCTATGGTAAAAGCTGGAGAGCATGGGAGTACTGGAAGGAGGAGAAGCTCAGGGTATGTGTTCTATGTAGATTTGTTGGTCCCCCATTTTTTATCGTTATTTTCTTCAGAGCATCTGAGAAGTCTGAAGAAAACAAGCAAATCAAAGATGAGGAGGTATGCATTTCCATTTTTTCGCTGATAGTTTTTGCTTAATGCTTGATTTTTATGTTGAAGGCCGATGAAAGTAAGACAACCTCCCCTTCAATACCATCATCAAGTGACGTTACAAATGAGCACGATGGAATTGATGAACAAGATCATGAAACTCCTACTGGGTCTGTGCATAGCAGTAGAGGTAAACTGTCATTGGTATTTTTTAGCTGAATATGTTGAATTGTTTAATGTTGACTTCTTTTTTTTTACTGAATTGGCTGAACTGTTCAGTGATGGTTTTGTTTAAGCGTCTTCCCCGCATACCCTGTCGAATCAAAATGACAGTGGCGGCAAAGATGGAAAGAGCTCATACTCCCGACGGAAAAGAGCGAGCGGTCATATTGCCTCGGTGATTTGTCAGTTCGTTGACACATCCGGCAGAGGGATCGTGGTAAGTTTCCGGCTTTCTATGAAACCATGCAGGAGTGGAACTGGAATGAACCATGCAGTATTGGAACTGGAATAATAAACAAAGTAAACATCGCATTCATAACTTCGAGTTTTTTTCTGAAGGAGGGCTTCGATTCCTCGGGAATCTTGTTTTCTTATCATCAATAGCATTTATTCAATACAGGGTGGCTGAAAAGTATTGGCGCGTAAAATCAACAGTATTTTTCTCTTTTCACTCAGAATTATTTCACGCTTTCTATTGTTCCTGATAGACAACTACATGAGTGATCAGTCTTACAAAAAATTTCCTGAGCGATATTGCTAGCCTCCGTACAGGCCTTCATTTTTGTCTCCACAGAACCCACGGTGCGCCGCAGGTAGTCCTCATTCAAATCTGACTATGCTGCTGGAGTTCGAGTGACTCATATTATGAGTTCGTGGTATTTTGCTCTCCAGATTCTCATTCATCAACCCACAGAGAAAGGGATTCCTTGGATTCAAATAAGAACTGCAACAGAGCCATTAATTCTTGTTAGGGAATCCGAGGACCACTACTTCAGACTTGCGATGGATGTTTCGGTCTGAGGAAGCCAAGCATAGTCCTGCTCAAGAGTCATGTTGAGGTTCATTCGTTTCCGTGACACAAGAACTTTCCAGTGAATCCCACCTTGATTGATATCGGCATGGATTTTGCAGTCCTTGTCTATGAAAACCAGAGGCGTCTTCATAATTGCGAGCACTTCTCTGCAAACCATCGCAGCTCTCGGTAACGACGACGTCGTGACACCTTTGCTTTTGCTAGAGAGTCACCAACTCTAACTGACGGAATGTTTGTTGTTCTGAGGATGGTGGACAAGTTTAACGATAAAAACAGTTTTCATTAGTCCACATCACATCCTTGCTCGGCGCACCGGGAAGGTCTGCAACAAA
Organism: Ancylostoma duodenale; assembly: GCA_000816745.1. Classification (NCBI taxonomy): domain Eukaryota; kingdom Metazoa; phylum Nematoda; class Chromadorea; order Rhabditida; family Ancylostomatidae; genus Ancylostoma; species Ancylostoma duodenale. The sequence continues at coordinate 42,056 of KN726175.1, forward strand.
TTTTCGCATTTCTCGCCCTTGAAGCATAGCTTAGTCTTTCCTTTCTAAATAGCCGATAGCTACAAAGTCTCAGCCCTTTCATGACGGTAAGCTGGCAGGACGAGCGAGCGAATGCTGGACTTGCAGCCATCTTCTTCAGACTGGCCCCAACATTCCGGCTTATTCTTTTTCACAGGTCCAGGAACTCCTCTTGCGTTCGCTCACTGGGGACTACCTGGTATTATTTTCGTTCTGATGCTTGCTACACCACACTATTGTTTGATGACCTTTTGATCTGTTCCCGTAAGAGATATCAGCTTTCTTTGTATTGATACGATGGACTCTCGCGATCGCGGTAGGCGCACAGTGGATTGGCGATGTGCTTACTCTCGCGTATTTGCATGAAACTGAACAAATTGTGGGTGAGAAGAAAGAAAATTCAGTAACGTTTCAATGCATGCATAAAACCAAAATGGAATGACACTCATATACAAGAAAACAGAAGCGCTAAATAGGGCGCCAATACTTTTCAGCCACCCTGTACTTTATGGCCTGTTAATGTTCCCCATAAGTGTTGATCGTTAACGTTTCTATGGAGCCTTGAGGCATCGTTTCCAGAGATATTATACACATTTTTTATAACGCCTCTAACTACAGCGTCGGTCATTCTTTTTTGCACCAGGAAATATTGCCTGTTTGGTCTGCCGCGTTGCACCACCCAAGCGGCGCGGCATACCACCTAAGCGGTCTGGTTGTCGAGCGTTACTGGTACTGATATTTTGCTTATGTTCCCGCCGTTGTTCCCATTGTTTTTCTTCGTGAGATTGTTTTCATTCCGAAATGCCTGGGTCACGTCACTACCGGAGTGCAAGACAACCTCACAGACCATCTCGTCTGCCGCACCGCGTGGGAGATGCGGCACGGTGGACCAGACGGGATATTCTGTGGTGCAAAAATGGTTGACTCCCACTGAATTCATCCATTTAGTGCAAGCAACGAGCTATTCTCGGCTACAAGTTTTGCATACGACATATATTGCTGGATCCATCGGCACCATATAAACAATGCGAGCATCATCGGAAGCCGAAAAGTAAGTTTTTTTTGAAATACGCATAATTTTTCTTACAGAACAGGCAAGATGAGTTCTCACCCGTGTCACATAACGGGAAATTGCATCTAGTTTTCTGGATGTGTTGAGTTTAGGCAAGAAAGATATAGCAACTCGTTGTACGAATGCTATTCGGAAAGACAAAGAGGAGAACTTCTGCAGTACTCATCTGATTATGAATGGAATGAAGGCGAGCTACTTATTTACTGGTAATGCTTTTGTTTTGTTCTCATTTGATTCGATTTTTATTCTTAAGGAGGCGAAGAAAAAGGAGAAGAACGCGTCTGCTACCAGCAATGACGGAACCGAGGGAGCAGAAGCTCCTGATACTGCTCCTGCAGCTGCTGTAGCTACGTCTGCAGCAGCACCCATTCCACCCCAGCAACAAATGCCGCTAGATGCCCCTCTTGGGGCTGTTCCACCTCCACCAACGAACGAATCCTTTCCGATGGCAACAGGATGCGTAGAAACGCCCGTTATACCTCCTCCCGTCTCCAGCCCTCCACGGCCGCCACCTCCAATTCCACCTCCAGCTCAGACAACCATAGTCACCAGGCAGCCGATTGTTGCACCAACGACGTTAGCAGCTGCTTTGGCGCCAACACGGCAATCAGTGCTACCTCCGAATTCAAATATTCCCCCACCTACCACAACGTTGCGACAGTATGTACAGAGCGCAGCCGCTCATCTATCAGGGAATCAACTGCGGCAAACTGTGCCAAATACCAATGTCGCAGCGTCTTCACGACAACAGGCACTGTTTCCGGTGGCTATCGCTGCATCTGTCAGAGATACACGTCAACCTGTGCTTGCTCAACTGAACATGGAGACGAAGCGGCATTACGGTGTTCCTCCTGGACTGGTGTCGTCGTTGGAAGCACAGGCTGCGAGTGCAAATGCAGGTGGGGTAGGCTTTATGTGCGTTTATACATCTTTTACTGCGTTTTGATTTTGCAGAAGTAACAAACAACATGGCGACGGTGATGCCGCAACAAGTAGCTGCTCTCCAGGAGAACCGAGTTCTTCTACAGCAACAACAGATGGCACCATATCAAGGAGTAGAACAACAACAACAATGTATTCAGACACCTGTAGGTCCTCCCCCGATTGTGGATGCACAATTGCCGGCTCAACACGCGCAAGTGCAACGAATTCCGATTCCTGTTACGCAACAATTGGCTGTGCAACAGCAACAGTTGCAACAAATGCAGCAACAGCCGCAACAACGGGTGAATATTAACCAGGTATGCGGCTTCTTGCTTTATTTTGATGTGTTTATATGAACTTAATCGACTTAGCGACAGCTGCCACCGGGTGCGTTAGCTGCGTTGCGTGCGCAAGCGTTGCGTAGTCGATCCCTCTCTGCCACAGCTATTCAGAGGAATCATCCACAGTTGGCAGCGAAGGTTGGCGCTTCCTTTAATTTTTCGGTTGGTTATGTATACGTTTCATATGACTTTTTACCGTGGGATTATCCCAAGGGTTTTTTTTGTTTTTTTTCTTGAACGACCTTTGTTTTAATTACTATGCGTTCAAGTTACTCGAAGGAGGAGTACGAGGTGCTCGCAACTCGCGCTATGCTGCTGCACTTGCGGCGGCCATAGCACGCCAAAATCAACCTCTTCCTTGGAATGCTCCACCCATCGCTCGGCGGACACCTCCAACTAGTGATGAAGAGGAAGCGAGCAAGAACAACAATGGAAATAAGGTAGCTGCTCAACCAGTAAATGGAGTTTTGTGGTATTCGAGTGAGTATTTTCCAGGTAATTCGCCTGCGCATGAAACGACAACGTCGGCGAATGGTTGGAATTTATCGTGCCATCCCAGAAATTGACTCTATGTGTCGTGCAGTTGAGGATGCTGATTACGACAAAACTGACTTATTTCCTCTGGGTGAGGGAAGATTACTGGATGCATTATATGGTAATGTTGGTGAGGTTATGAGGATTTTAGGGCTGGAGCCGTCTGATGACGAGGATTCCACATACCCCTCTTCATCTGTCCTTCCCACCGCTAGTCTCGCAGTCTCTAGTTATTCTGGTGATTTGTCGACTCAACTGTACCTCATTAAGAAGCAGTTACGATTGGAGAGGCATGCTTTGTTGAAGCAGGTGCATTGCTCGTGTATACTTCAACGCCTAATCTCGGAACTGTGTATATCATTGCCTTCCAGGCCCAACTGAATGCTCATATTATGTGCGCCTCGAGAAGACTGCCGCTAAGTGTTGGCGCGGCACTGCGCCAACGCTCGGACCCGTCTCCACCACCGCTTCAGTTAGCACCAGCGTCCTTGCGAAGATGTTGCCAACTGGACAATACGAATAAGCAGCGGTTTGTGCCGACGCATTCATTTGTGGATTAAACATTTAGGGTGACGTCATTTTTGAATTTGTTTAGGTGTGAACGAGCATGTTTGCCGATGTCAAACCATTGTGCACAGCACGTTCTTTATAATGTGAATCAACGGTTGTTCTCGTTTTGTACGCAATCTTTCTGTCGTCGTCCTGTGAACTCTATAGACGCGTTGCTTTGGGATGGAAAGTGCTCTGTTCACAGGCAATCTCGAGAGGATAGATATGGTGAGTCTTCATATCGCACTCAGCATTTTGACAACGTTTACTGTTTTCATTCCCCTAAAGGCCACGTCCCATCTCGGGATCGTTTCTGAGATTTCCACTTGAGGTGAATCTCCAGCAACTGCTGATCACAATGGTATATGCGATTTTATGCAAAACTGCCGAAAGCCCGGTTTTCGAGCTACATTTTTTGAGGAGCTTGTGGGCGGAGCAGTGGGGCTGGGCCAACGCCGGGGGCTGCGATCCCGAAAGCGCATATTCTGAGGAGATTTTTACTCATCGTGAGAGTTCCTCATCGTAAGCTCCGTAGCATGTAGAAGTAGCGCTGCATGTGTAACCAGCTAGGGAGTGCATGATGGGGGAATCCGCAGTTTTGTCTCGGCTCCGCCCACAAACTCCTAAAGGTTGAAGCTCGAAAACTGGTTTTTCAGCAATTTGGCACGGGATCATGCATACCATTGGGATCAGCAGCTCCTGGAGATTCATTTCATATGAACATCTCAAAAAGGAGCCTGACGTGAGATGGCGCTTTTAATATTAAAAATATAACTGTACCACATCATCTGGCCCTATGAAAGTGACGATTTCAGGACCAGCGCCGCTCTATGAGACCAGCTCATTCATGGGGTCAGCGTCTTCGATAGGCTCACCGCTGGGTGACGAGTCGTCAGCAGCCAGTCCCATGCCTCAGACTGATCCTCACCATGCTTTTCTCACCGACACTACTGCACCAATGGACTGCCAACTTTCGTTAGATGTTTCCCATTCATGGGATGACGTTACTGAATTTCTTATGTCAGAGGGGTTCCCGGTGGATTCGCCTAATTCTCAGGTAACACCAACATAGATGACGGTGTTAAAGTTGTTTACGTGGGTTTCGTCAGGTACTTCGTTGGTCTTTTTCTCTTGTTTTCGTATCTTTTCATTTCATCTCTTCTTATACCTGTTCAAAGTGCTCTAAGCAGCTGATCTAATGACTGCTGTTCTGTTACGTGTACAGTTTTATATGAAGTTAGCGGTTATGTTTTAAACAACCGTTTTTAAAAGTGGTTTTAGTGTTGTTCTGTGTTCGTAACCGATGGTAGTTCACCAGTATCACCAGAGAGTAGCAGAGACGTAACCATAGCAATATTTTGCTACAATTGCTTTATTTTGCATTACATAGCTCATGATTCTCATCTGACTTCAGTGTTAACTGTTCGTTTCTCACTTACGAATGTTTTCAAGTTCTTACTGGGGTCTTCTTCTTACTGGTTGGAATTTCCAGTATAATTTGTTAGCAGACTGTTTCTAGATCAAGTCTACAGCGAGCTGTTTATGTACACTGTATCTTTGTTGGATCTAACATAATGTTTTGTGATCGACTGTAGTCTTGATGTAGATGCGGCAATTGAAGTCTCGAAATTTGTACGAGTTTTACATGTTCAAAGTATTGAAATGACTTACCATTATAATAACTGTGTGTTTTTAATGTTGAAGCAGATTATAGCAAATTGTTCCCTTGTCAGGTGTTGTAATAGTTGAAAATAAATAATTGAGAATTAAATTTTGGAAGGAATTACTGAATGAAAGCAAAGTAGTGTCTGCAGTAAGCGTCGATGGCGGTGGCCCTTCTGCCCGAAAAGGACAGCGCGCAGCCGCGCCGCCAGCACCGGAATCGATGTCTTCTGCTGCCGTTATGCTATTTTTAGCAGATTTTCTACCCGATACACGAAAAGGTCATCAAATCGGGGAGAAAAGCGCCTAGAAATAGCATTCCGGCTGCAGATGACACCAATTCCGGCACGGGCGGCGCGATTGCACAGCGTCCTTCTCGAGGCCGCGGAAGGGCCATCGCCATCGACGCTCACTATGGTGTGGTAGCATATTCGACATTGAAACTCACGTATTGGGCGTAATCTCTATCTAACGGCTGTGGATCCATGCCGTCTGGTAGCTTGAACAGTGCGTCTGTGACTTTGTCCGCAATTACGCCTGCTGCACAGTGTCGGCCGGTTGGTCACAGATTCGATCGATGGGAGGACGCCTCAGGATGCGTCTGGTATGAATTTTAACTAAGTTACAATAGGAAGACATCAAAATGGAAAAGATCCCTCCATATACAATTAGAACTTCCAGAGAAAACTGTATGAATTAGACCGAATCGGGTGACCAGTCGGCCGATAAAACGTCACAGCCGTAATTGCACACAAAGTCACAGACGCGCCGTTTGAGCGACCCGACTGTACGTGCACAGCGATAATGACTGTATTTGCTTGAAATCTTTCCAAATGTGTTAATCTTTATTCTTTATTATGTACAGTGTCAAGTTTTTAATTATAACATGAAGATCTTTCCAACATCTGACGCATGTGCTCATTCAATCTGGTCGGCTGGGGACCTTCAAGGACGCTGAACAGGGCTATCGTGGTGAGCCGTGGAACGTTCCTGAAAAAATGTAATTTATGGTTCAAAGACTCAAAAACTCCGGGTAGGGTCATATTCCGAACTTCATTGCACCACAAAAAAAAACCAAGCCGCGCCGTGCTACCTACGCGGCGCGGCAGACCAGCTGGCCACTCTGGTTGTCGCGCGTGGTCGGGATTGGCGCATTGCCCGCCTGGTTTCCTCTATCAATTTGTTTATGTGTCCATTCAGTAACCTTAGCATCACAGAATACTTTCTAGCTGGTTCAGTTGGTCTACCGCGCCGCACCACCTACGCAAGACAAGCCGGGTGGTGTGGTTGTCGGGAATCGCCAATACTGAAGTTTTTCTTGTGCAAAGACACGAAGAAAACGGTAGAACACAGCACCCGACAAAAACAGCGACCAGCTGGCCTACCGCGCCGCATAGGTGACGCGGCCTCGTTTTCTGCGGTGCAATAACGATAGGAAATCACTTTATGTTCGCTAATTATTCAGAAAATCATATTTATACTAGAACTAACCCTATTCGTAGCATGAGTAGACTTTTAACTTGAACTTGAGGGCATGAATCGTCTATCAATGGCTCTTTTATGAGGATAATCGCTGTATCGCTTGCTGTCACATCCATTGTGACGTCACGATAATTGGCTTTGAGCTCCATGACATACTGCCACCTGAAAAGATTCGAGCAAACAGATGGTTGACATTACTGTGAAAGTCTTCTCAGCTTACTTGTGATTCGTGATGGTCCATATGCTGACTGCCACCCCTAGGTGAGCCATCGACTCAGCGACAATCCATAAACGACCATTGCGATAGATTTGTTTCATCATTCGAGGCGCCCGAAGTGCCGCATAAATCTCCCGCCCATTTCTTGCTTCGAATGGGCAATTGAGAGGTCGAGTGTAGATTACCTGTTATAGAAACTCTTATCTTAAAGGTAAGGGTTAACTCGTAGTGTTTCCTTCTAAGTAAGTCATGAAAAATTCTGGAAAAAATGACCAATTAACACATTGCGGACTGAGCACATTTTTCAGCAAAGACCATGAAGAGCACATTTCGCGTGATGCACCATGTGCATCACGTTGTCGGCAACGTGTTAATTGGAGGGCTACAAGGGTTTGAGCGACCATTCGCGCAACACTATCGCACTCCGCTTCCTTTCATGACACGGTGCCGGCCAGTCAGTCTTGCACTACGAAACCCGCACGTCTGGTCATCCGCGCCGCATCCCCTGCGCGATGCGGCAGACCAGTTGGATGCTGTTTTCGTCGGGCATCGCCGGTATTAATGTTTTTTAAACATGGAAAACTATGGAGAACATAGACAAAACATCAGTGCCGACAACGCCCGACAACAACAGCATCCAGCTGTTCTGCCGCGCCGCCCAGGTGTTGCGTCGCGGCAGACCAGATGGGCAGTATCCTATGGTGCTCTAGGATGATCAACCGAGTCAGTACCAACTGGAATGGATGGTTTACTCATAGTAACACTAACTACGATGTCATCATTTTATATCACAGAATACCGCTCGTCTGGTCTGCCGCGCCGCATCACCTTCGCGACGCGGCAGACCACCTGGGTACTGGAGCTGCCGGGTTTTTTTCGGTATTGATGTTTTGCTCACGTTTTCACCCAAGCATTCCGGATTGTAGAGAAATTCACAAAGAAAACGGTTGAAAGCACCACTCGACAGCAACAGCGTCCACCTGGTCTGTCGCGCTGCGTTGGAAGGTGTTGCGGCGCGGCAGACCAGCTGAACGACCAGCACTGTCGTACTAGTTACGTCTTTCCCCAGTTCATTTTTTTCTCCAGCTGCGACAATTTTTATAGAACTCTTATGTTGCAAACCCATGTATTAGGGTAAGAAGGATTTACTAATTTTGAGTTCTAATGTGCTTGGATGTATCTATGAATTGTTCCTCAAAATATTATGATCCGTACCAACCTTCCTAGTTTCTATATCAATATTCAGTATTCGTCCTGTGTATGCCAATCGTCCAAATACATTCGGTAAACGTTCAAACGTGGACATGATGTTGCCTTCTTGCCATGGCTGTGTGTATGGCGCTAAACCAAGTGTTTGAAAGTCATCTATCTCTGAAATGCATTCGTTTGCTAGTTTTGTTTACTTGCACAAGTAAACAATGCATGGAATAACTTTTGGAGGGACGGAAACAACTGCGAAACGTCAGATAACAAAGAAAGTGCTTGTAAATAACATGGATGTAGTTTTGTGTCCATAAAAATCTATTACCAGAGCAGGTTATCTTCCCAGTAGTTTTGATTTCGAAAATCCTTAGCTTTCTTGACTCCTGATTCAATTCCATCAGCACCATTCCATTTTCGTTCCTGGAATTGACAGCTCTTTTTGAGGAAAAATGACTTTTCTTTTCATTTTCCTTTGTTGGAATGGAAAATCCCTACCTCGCACTGTTCCACGACCACGTTCGCTCCTCGTTGGAATTGCTCTCGAGCGCAATCAGCTGTTTTGTCGCAAGTAATCTCGCCGAGTCGTGCTTTATAATTGCTTGGTATATCTGAAAATTGGTGAAGTACCTGCTTCTTCTTGAGTTTATCAGGATTTCAAGTAATTTTTTTCCTTTTTTATTATTTGCGCAAGTCCTGCGTGCGCGCGCACTCGCTCATCTTCAATTCCAAACGGCCGTGTACAAGGGGCGGAACCGCAACGCTGCCGAAGAGGACCGCGCCGCAGTCCCGCCCCCTGCACACGGCCGTTTGGAGTTCCCCTACGTGCGTTGGACCCGCGTGCGACCATATAACGGAGAATAGGCCCTGTCGCAGCCCTTACAGTGAGCATCGCTGGGAGTGCGCGTTTTGCGGACCTGGGAAGCACGCAATGCGACCGCGCCGCTCGCGTTGAAGTTGTCCTCATATTAGCAGATAAGAGTTTTCTTGGCAGTTCTTCATCCCATTTGATGTCAAATATCAGATAAAAGATTTAACTTTCGAGAAAGGCCTGTGGTGAACCATCACAATGACGCTTCCAGCGCGAGCGGGCGGTTGCGTTGCGGTTGCTGGGACACGTATGTCTTGTTGATACATTTTCAATTTTTTTTCGAATAATTCTTATCTTGAGCTGATTTTTTTCGAAAATCTTCGACTATTTGTAATATATTTGTCTAAGATTTGAACTTTAGAATTTTTTTGTATTGTTCACCTACCGCGATACTGTTGTCGTCTCCAACACCAACCAGCGCTACTCCACTAGCAGCCTCATAGAGCATACATATCGACGATAGCTCCTCTGGAAGGGCATAGGTCCTAGAAGCGTCGTATCCAAGAGTTTTATGGTTTTCGATCTTTTTTTACTCTGGAAAAGCTGTACATACATGATAGTGCCCTTCCAAGTGTCCATCACTCGCAACGTGTTCAGCTGACTGCCATCGGGTAGGCTTTCGAAACCCACATAGTACGCATGTCGCGTGGATTCACTGACGCTGAAGTGATATGCCTTTCCTGGGATGGTGCCTGGAAATAGCTTCATCAGTGGTGGTACATGTTATTGCATTTGCATTCACTGGCTTGGAAGGTGAGCACACAGTGAACGTCAATGAAAGTGCATTTTTCGCGAACTCAGCAAGCATGCAACGCAACCGCGCCGCTCGCGCTGGAATTGTCACTATGATAGTGACTAACAGCCGTTCCTTGGAATTAGAACGTTTTCTTCTTAGTCAACGTCAAATAGGACGGGAAAACTGCCAAGAAGACCCTGATTTGCTAATACAACGACGGCTCCGGCGCGAGCAGCGCGGGCGCGCTGCGTGCTTCTCAGGTCCGCAAAAAAAATTATAAGATATAGAAGTGCCATTAATTTGCTATTCTACTGTAGTTTTTGGAATACTTATAGCATTACTAAGTTAAAGTTAAGGTTGTTATTTTTTTACCAGTATTTTCGCATTTGGTTCCAGATCTTTTACCTATTTTCATTAACTTCTATGCAAAGCTAGCAACAATTCCTAAAGTCCTGTTGGATATCAGACGTCAAGGGTATAATGAGGTTCTATGAAGATCATTTATTTATTTACCAATTGATATAAAACTAAAACCGCAGTTTAGATGTTTCTGGCAACCACGAATTCTGGATAACACATGACCATGGATAAGGTATAGTAAGTAGCCTCAGGGAGGCGGATGGACGCAAGGGGTTCAAAATCGTTTGAAAATCTTTGTTTTTAATGTTGGTTGTCTATATAACAAAATGATCATCGATGTTACTTTTCAAAACACCGAGGATCAGGAGAAAGGAGACATGGGGACATAATTTGGGCCAGGAGGCATCATTTAGATTACCCAGAGTAAACTTATTGACACGCATTATTTGAAAATTTGTGGGTTGTCAACACATTTACCCAGAATGATTTCAATGATGCGCTCGCCCCTATTTCACTGGGAAAGATAGTTGGAGAGAGGCTATAGAGAAAAACAGCGCCAGGAACTGCGCAGACATTGGAGAGGGTGAAAAGAACAACAGGCAGTGTGCACGAATTTAACTACCATCGCCTTTGAAACTGTAATGTCGCAAAAATTTCGAAAAATTTCCTTACCTCGTCGCAAAAGAATTAAGTGTTTTTGTGGACAGCCTGACAAAGTCTGGGTCAGGTCTAGCGCTAAATCATTCAAAAAAAAAAGTATGGCAAAATCACTACAAATATAATGACATAAAACATTTCCATGAATTTGTGAGTATAAGTGGAGATAAAGACGTCAAATCCAGGTACAGCAAGAAACAGCGGAATCCTTCAGAACTACTCAGAAATTTCCAGTGCTGGAGTTCTTCCCAGTAAGTTCTCATGTCCAACAACAAAAAAAAAACTACTCGGGATGGAGAGTGGTTTTTTACGTTATAAATAAGATAAAGATACAGAAACTGCTTTGAACCTACCACTTTTACTGTGAACCCCGCTCTCGTGCTGTGATAGCGGATAGATTTGACGAAGCCACATAGAGTGGAGAAGCCCGACAGATACCTAAAAATACAACAAATTTACAGGCTATGAAGGTTCTCTAACATGTTTATTTACATCACCAGCGGCGATAAAGAGATCTCTGAAATAAAAAGGGAAGAGATTGAGTTGAGGCATCACCGATGGACATTATAAAGTGTACATAGATTTTTGAATAGAAATTCTAAACAGAAATGGAATACCGGCAGTAAAAAAAAAGCAAACAGCGTCGACTTTCACTGTATTCTATTGATAGTACTCGAGCGAAGAGGCATTGTTCGTGTCCCAATGCAGTATTCCCATGTGCCTTGATCGCTCGTAGTAATATCCAGAGGGGGCAATATGTGGCGAAGATTATCACACCTGAAAATACCTGGTAATGACTTAGTGACACTATTTCTGTCCACTGGATCTTAGCACACCTATCCTTAGATGAGTCTTTGACCACTTATACACTATTTACTACTTATTTATTCACTTATTTATGTGGGGGAAATTCGTGAAGTTTGGCTATATGAACTAGTGAATTTTATAAACTAGTGAATCAAAGATTCTTCTCTGCGATTTTATATACTTACTGGATTTTAACACTTAAGAGCTTGCTTCTTGTTTTTTGTTGATTTTCAAGAGACAGCTCATCTCCCTTTATAAGCACAGCACACCAATACCTTGTGGGCGTGGCTTAGGTCTCACCCTAACTTCAACTTCCACACCCTGAATGTATCATTGATGCTACCCAGAGTGAACTTGTTGACGCTAATGCTCACGATGGGTAAACCCCTGTGATGTTCACAGGTTTCCTCTGGGTAATCTCAATTATGCATGCGGCCTCAGATGTGTGTGTGTTCTTCAAAGTGATTTTCTTCCATGTGACTAACAGAATTATAGAAAATGTGGTGCAGTTGGACCGCTTCTTCCCGGAAATTTTCTCCCAGACTTCACCTAGGGGGATTATCTGATACCCTCATCACAAAAATCGCACTAGCTTTCTATCTTACCCTAATCTTTTCGGTGGAATATGGGAGAATGAGATAAATGCTACTATTGACATGGAAATCAGAGTAATGACAGTGGCATTAGCCGCAGCCTAGCTAGCATAAGTGGGGCTACGGTCCAAAGTGGATACGACATTCATGTTTGTCACCCTCAAGAACCCCTTGATCAGTCGAAGAAAATTCCAGGGTTTTTGAGCGGAAAAAGCGGGATTGTGCCTTATCAGATTGTTCTTACCATGCCGAATTTTTTTATTTCTTACTTTAATCCTACAGACCCCACTAAAACGTGGTTGAGGTAGAAAACTAGTGCTATTTTTGTGTTCAGGGCATCAAATGACGTCCCTAAAGTGAAGTCTAGGCGAAAACGTCAAGAGAAAACCGATCCGACGACAAGGCCTTTTCTAATATAATTCTATACATGATCAGCAGCTGTTGGAAACAAATATTTTTTGACTAAACGTTACTGGATAACTGATGTGAAGGTGAACTATGTTGAAGTGCTACTTGCAAACATTCGCCTTCAAGAAGGTAGGAAACAGAAATTGTACCCTTTATTCTGTGGCCTAATTAAATTTATGGATCTTTTTACGATAGCCTGGATCTCAACGCATTTCCTCATCATATCCGGGCAGCAATCGGTTTTCCTCTGGAACTGGGCGCTGCAGCAAGAATTGCACAGCCAGCCAATTCGGGAGCGCGGCAAAAACTCGTCCTAGAACTCAATTTTGGGGCAAAAAGAGCGGAATACGCTATGGGGGCGTCAGTTGCCTGTTTCCAGAGTTTCTCAGTAGTGAAGCGACTTTTTCTCTGTGAGAAGTTTTTGGGGAAAAGCATGTTTCCGGCTGTGACATGGCACCCCAAAAGGCTAATATCGTTTCGAGTCCGTTGCGGCGGATTAAGTTGGGCGGGCGGAATTTTTTCGGCCCCGGCAACTAATCCTCGTAGACGTGGACGCGTCTCCTCGTCGTTCTTTCGCTCTCGCCTCGGCTTTCCTTAAAAATATTATACGTGTAAGGCGCTGAGCCTGTAATATATATGTGGTTTTGCTTGGATTTCGATCATGACATCCTCCCAGGGATGGTGGATTCCCTGGAGAGGAAGCTATTCATTAATCTTTCCACGCAGTCCGCCATTACAGCGCCGGGGGCACAGCGCCGGCGGCCGAACAAATGAAGAGGCAGCCGACCAGAAGTGGGCTCTTCCAATTTTCATGTCGTCGCTGAGCAGTGTATGTGTGTATGTGTGTGTGTCTGTGGGTGGTTGGGGGCTCTCGCCTCCCATTCCACCCCTTCTTGGCCCCTATTGATTTCAATCCATCAGCCCCGCCCGTTGCGAAACGCTGCCCGGGGTCCAACGCAGTCGTTTTCACTGGCACACCGCTTCAAGTGGTGATTATTCGCATCACTAGCAAGCCATTTCCCCTCGGCTTGCCACCTCATTCCCCGGGGGACAAGCAAAAACAGATGCGCATGGAATCGATGCCAGCTTATTCAAGGGACAATTCATCTCGTCAGCCCTGGGAGGACCTTCTGGATTTGCACTTTTCCGAATCTTCTTTCGGCAAGGATAGCGTAGACGGCGGCACAGCCGGCTAATTACTTTGCTTAATTTGAGCCGCGCTCGCTTTCCCGGCGTAGTTCTCTCTCTAAGGTCTATGCTTCAGCAAAATTCCTTCATTCTAGGGTTATATCCTCGATGTTCTAGGATTGGTTCTCTATACAAGAAGCAACTAGGAACCTCGAAATACTGTTTTTCTCGAGCAAAAGGCCTATGAACCACGTCTTGCCTAGTGTGAACCTCTCTTGCTCAAACGAGAACTGTTCCCCAGGCATTTCCAACACCTTAAACGCTAGCTTATTCATTGTTACAGGAACTAATCATGCTTGGAATGTGTACTAACAGCTTCAAAATGAGATCTACGGTCTAATAAAAGTATTGCTGGTAACAGAATACCTTGCTAGTTTCGAATTATAGCCCGGGGACCAGTTCTCGCGCAATTTATGTTCGTTTTATGAATTATTATATTTGTGTTGTGCTGAATATTTGATATATTATGAATGAATATTTTGGTAGGCTCATGCGAAAGAGTTGTTTTCGACTATTCCGAAACCAGTATCATAGGAGTGATGACGAATTTGAGTTATTTCATTAATTACCCTCTAAGTTTCCTTTCATTTATTTATTCATTCATTTTTTTCGCTTCGATGCAGTCTTCCTAACAAGAAATGAGCTTTTGCACATAACATGAGATGATTGTGGTGCTAAGAATCTCCATTCTAGTTAGAATGATGGTTTAAGTTCACTATCCAAGATTTTATTTATGACATGCCCGTTATTCATTTACTTACTTGTCTGTTTACTTGTTGTTTATTGCATATTCATTTCATAATGAAAGAAAAATCCCTTCTATTGATTGATTGATTGATTGATTGATTGATTGATTCATTCATTCATTCATCCCATTCATTCATTCATTCATTCGTTCATTCATTCATCCC
>KN726175.1:56899-73093 GCA_000816745.1 Ancylostoma duodenale
ATTTATTTATTTACTCATTCACCACTTCTGCATTCTCTACCAAGGACACAGAAGATACTACAGCCGATTTCACTCGTATAACTTCCTGCTTTTTCGAAATTTTAATTTCTACGGTTTCTTATGGGCCAAATGTGTCCCTAAGGATAACCCATGGGTAAAGTTGGTTACCCAGAATACTCTCTCACCCTCTTGTTTTCTGTTTTTTCTGCCTTGCAGCTTCTTCTCTTGTCTTTTCTGCATCAGTGCAGTTTTTTCGACCTTTGGACATAAGGGATGCCCGTGTTACGCGTTCATCGTTCTATTAGGGATTCATGTGCTTTTTACTGGGTCCGGGGATAAATGAGCAGTTCTCATGTCGTGCAATGTCCATTCTTTTTGGTCTCCCAATGAGGTGCAGAGTCCACATTGGGTGGAAATTTCCCCGTTGCTGACGTGGATTGCGAAGATTCACTGTGATTGTTGGCGATTACACGCCGCATTCCTCGTGATGGATGTGCTGTTTTTGTAGCTGTACGGAAATGCCAGCACACACACACACTGCAGACACACACACGCACCGCGTTAATGGATCCTGCTCCGTAGTCGACGGCTAAAGGATTGTTTGAAAGCGCCGCTTAGGTTTTTCTCCCTTTAAAGGGAATTTGAGCCTTTGGAAAGGTAAACATTGGAGCTTGGCTGGGAATGAGATGACGTTTAATTAATTGTAGACAAAAAGGGTCATGTTCCATCGTTTTGACGGCTACAATTCAGGGCTTGGATGCATCACTGAAATTACCCAGGGTAAACCGGCTCAATTTATCTTAACCGTGGGTGAATCGTTTGATTCCGCAACTGGTTTTGTCTGTTTTACGTTTGGTTTATTATGAAGACATTTTGTGGACAAGGTATGCTTTTTCAAGTTAGGGCCTGGATGCACTAGTGAGATTACTCAGGGTAAACCTGTTGACCCCATGTTAACGAAAGGTAAATCTAGAGGCTTTCCGCAACTATTTTTGAAGGTTTCAAGTATCGCTTATTCTGGAAGATGTCTTATAGACATAGCATCCCTATTCAATCTATAGTTTGGATTGATAACTGAGGTTACCCAGGGTAAACCCGCTGATCCCTGTGTAAACGATAGGTGAGTCTGGGGGCTTTCCACAACTGTTTTCGTTGGTTTTATGCCTCGCTCACTCCGGGAAATATGTATATTCTGGGTAAAGTGCCCTTTTCCAATTTAGGGCCTGAATGCGTCATTAAGGTTACCCAGGGTAAACCTTTTGATCGCCATGTTAGCGATAGGTGGATCTAGGGGCTTTTTTGTTTATGTTGCTTTCACCTCATGCTTACTCTGGAGAATATCTTGCGAACAAGTTATTCTTTTTCAATTTAGGGCCTGAATTCATTGTTGAGATTACCCTGGGTAAACCTGCTGAAACTTGTATTAACCATAGGTGAATTTAGAGGCTTTTCACAAATGTTCTTGTTGTTTTTACCTAACGCTTACTGCTAGACAAAGTATCCTTTTTAATTTAGGTTCTGTATGCATCACTGAGATTACACAGGGTAAACCCATTGACGCCCACATTCCCTATGGATAAATTTACTGTGTGTCAACACGTTCACCCTTGGTAATCTCAATTACGTGTTCGGCCCTAGAAGAGTGGGCCCCATAATTAGGCCAAAAGCGAACGAAAAAGAATAAGCTCTGATGTCTGGGTAAGCCACGCCTACCCTGGTAAATTTCGCAGAAAGGAGCTTTTTTTCCTGGAGATGTTCATCCGAAATCTACTTCAATAAAGTCTTGGTACTTGGATTTACTGGTGCCATGTCTACCTTTCCTCATCTTCCATTTTTATCCTAAATTTCTGGAAAAGCTTCTTGGTCCCCGATTTTTTTTGCCCTCATTTTGGAACTGAGACGCGTGCTTTTTGATCTTCAGCTTTTCCCACGTCTTCCAGCTTTCGACAGCTGTATTTGCTGGTTTTCTGTTGCGCTTGCTCAGGAAGATAAACTTCTGGACAAAGTATCATTTTCCCTTGGATCGTTGACCATCTTCGTGTCTTTCTAGAGATTTTGACAGAATTTTTCTTGGAGTTATTCATCTTAAAATTGGTAGAGCGAGAGTTATCTGTATTTCAACTTTTTTTTCGCCACATGGAGCACATATGCGTTAGTGGGGTGAGATCCTAGGGCGATAGTTTGCTTCCTGATTGGAGAACACGCGTGTGGGCGTGGCGTCACTGCAACCCATTTTTTGATGATTTCTAACGATTCCTGCGCACGCTTTGAAAATATGATGAGATACAGATAAAATCTTAGTTCTTTTCTGGGATCTTTTGCTGAAATCTATGAAAATGTTTTCTTTTGATCGCGATTGTATGTCTAGAATGTTGATCTTTTTAGTTTTTAACAAGGCTTTTCTTTTTCCAAGGGAAACATTGATTTACTACTTTGTAGACACCTAGTTAACCTATTCAACCAACAAGAACATGACTTCTATTGTTCATTTTTTCCTAGGAAGTACAATAATGGCAGTTTTGGTGTGGATGGGAGTTTTTCAATTGTCCACTCTTTTCTGGAGCGATGACATATGCTAGATGAATGGGAACATTTTTCTGCATACTCCAGTAAGGGAACTGGGCGAATTAGGATGCGTTCCTGAAATAAATCCGTTTCGAATTAGGATGCGATTTTCCCCCTTTTCGTTCCTGGGATTTTTCGTTTCTGGGAATTTCCTGGATGTTCAATCAATACAATTCATCCACGACAAAGTTAGCTGGTTAGTTTCGCAGGAATGTTTTTGAAGGTAGCAAGATCGGGAAGAGGTTACGCTCTTTTACCGGTTGTTTTTGTGAATCCGCGTACTGGGAGTCATCCATGGAAGGAGAGTAGTACGAAAATGAATAAAATTTGAAAAAAAAAACAAAATTTGGACCGATTTCATGATGGATTTTTATTAAAATGGAGCTGTAATAAAAAAAACCGCATCCTGAAAAAAATCGTAAACTGTCAGTTGAGAATAATTCAAGGATTTTGAGGAATTTCCAGCATAATTATTGAAAAAATTCCATGGATCACGTCCTGAAACTCCGCATTCAACCACGTGACCTTGGTGGTCATTTCCTATTGCTTTCCTTCCCGAAGTCATTCCATGGCGAAGACCTCCTTGCCGATTCCGAGTGCCTCACAAAGGATTCGTCTGTCAGTGTTGTTTATCTTTCTTCTGGCAACGCTTGGCTGCACTTTTTAATAATTAATCCTATTCCTCCTATACTATTCGCGTCCCCATCCGGTCGTTGCAGTTTCCATGCAAAAATCATGCATACTCGTTTCAGTATAGTCATATGGTTGCGCTTACGGATTCTACTGTCTATATACGCACTAAATGTTCAGTAGAAGCTGTGAAGAAGTTGAATTTATGGTATGTTTACTAACTTTTTGACCTGAACTAGTTCTGAATGGGTTCCCATCTTCAATAGCTCTCCGTAATGCTCATCTTACGGCTGATTCGTAAAGCTCTGGATGATTAGGCTCTTCCGGGAATTCCGCAGTAATTAAGTTCTTCCCGGTCAGTGAGGCTTAATTAACTATGAATTGACATGTTGTATGGATGTGGTGACCCATCATTAATAGCTTCCGCATTGTCATTCCTACTGGGCCCCGGATGAATTACTGGAATGATGGGTAATCCCATACCCATGGGTAACAGCAGGGCCCGGATGCACCAGTGAGGTTACCCATGGTAAAAATGTCAACGTATTCAAATTTACCTCTTACCTGGCACACAGCAAGGCCTTGGCCGACGCAACGCAATGCATCAACGAGACTACCCAGGGTAAACGTGTTAACCCCCCAATTATGGTAGTAGATTTTTGGTCTTTAGCACGTTTACCCTGGGTATGGTAAATTCACATGAGTTTGATTGCCGATGGGTAACAAATGAGTATAGACAACGTCACGCTTGGGTAAACATGTAGATGAGTGCCACGTAGAGGGTAAAACTGGGTATATCAGCATGTTACCATGGGTGATCTCAGTGGTGCATCCCGATCCAAGACATGCTTACCTATGGGTAACATTGTCTATACCTACCTGCTAACCATGGGTATGAGATTACCCATCCGTGCAATGATGCATAGGGCTCTGGGCTTGTTATTGATTGATTGTTTGGGATATAGTGATATACGGGTTGTGGGGTCCACAAATCCTGAAAATCCAGAAGAATCGGGAAAATTTAGATCTAGACATGAAGTAAAATAATCTCTCACTTAAGGGCAATTATAACTAGGTGCGTGCGTTAGTTGAGCGTCAGATGCACGCACATATTTGCGGAGAATTTTCATACATAAACAATGATCTATGCAGCATATACTCCTGGAATGAACATCCTGCGCGGTCATCTCGAAGACCCGAAAGTATGCGTTTGACCTGCGTGCGAGCTGCGACGCTGGATCTATCCTTCATCACATAGACGCACGCGCGTCGGACGCACGCATCTAGTGTAACTTGCCCTTTGTTTGGCAGTCTGTTCTATTACATTTGAGTGGTAAACATTGAGAAAAACGTACACGTCATGACGCTACTTTGTTAACGATAGAATCCAAGAAGAATTCTAGGGAAATCAATATCCATATTTTTCACATGACTGTAGATTCTCCAGCAAGTTCGATGAGCTCTACCTTTCCGTTAATCGTTAATGCCGCTCTTATTTGCTGCCTTAGCCTTGGTGCACTTATGGGCCTGGATACATGAATGAGATTACCCAGGGTAAACATGTAGAGGCGCGCGGTGACAATGGGTAAGCTTTTACCCTGGGTAACCTCAATGATGCATGTCGCCGATGGTGTATTATTTTTTGTTATTGTGAGCTTTATAAATTCCTTTGTTGGTAATGCTTTATACAGTATCTTCTTCACTTGTCTATGGAGTTACGATAATTCTACTAGTTATAGATTATGGTAATATATACTAGTAATATGATGTAGTTACTCAAAGTAGCTTAAACAATACCTAACGTCATGGACTAGAGAGCAGTAATCCCTTGTGACCCTCCAGGATGCGCTTTCCCCGAGCTATGCCATATAAACTCATCACTTAAGATGTCATAATTACAGTAATCCATGCAAGAACCCTACAGTATGCTCATCTTTTTGCGCCTTCACATCTGTTTCGAAAGCTGGCATGTTTCTGGAAGCGTGTGGCGAGCCGGGCGCGGCAGTCGATTCTCGCCGTTCTCAGGGGACACGTCGTCCTGTTGCACGACGACGCGAGTCCATTCGTAGCTATTCCGGCAAATGAATGACTCAGTAAAACCTTGCCGCCGCTCCAGTATCGAGCCGGGAGTGTTGAAATGGGAGCGGGTCAGGATTTCTGCAGGGAGGGGGAATACTCTTTTTATGGGTGATTTATGCAGTCTCATTGCGAAAATCCATGTGGTACCCAACGAATAGTTGAAGGAATGCTTGGAAATCTTCTGGATTCTTTGTTGAAATTAATCCGTGGCACTCAAATGCAATGCGAGAACTGGTCCCTGGACGTCGTACAAATAGCGTAATAACTGCTGGCACTGCTGGCATCAATACATACGGTGCGGTTTGCTCAGCACAGCACAGCACTACTGCTCAGTCCATATTATCAGCAATGTATTTACTATTACGTATTTGTAGGTATTTGCGCTACTTCGTTGCTAGGGACCAGTACTCGCTCGAAAGAACTTCGTTATAAGTTCGAGTATCATAACGAGTGGGTCCCAGCGCGATTAAAGGTGTGTCCTTGGCTAAATAGCATGAGAATGAGCATGAGGATCTTAATTAGTAATCTGTTAAGGCAGATATAGTAGAGGGGCTCCCCGTGCCCCACGAATGGGTCCCCAAATTTTGTAAAAAATTACTGCACAGTTGCCAAATTTTTAAAAAAGTATTCTACAAATTCAATAAGAAATACTTTGTATTTGCTAATTTCTAAATTCTTATTTCTGTAAATTTTCATTTATTTTTAATTGTTTAACCCTCTGGTAGGTACATACCGAGGAACTGGGAGGGAGGGAGATAATAGTTCCGAGATTCCGCTGGGGCGGCATGCACCGCTAAAATTACCCATGGTAAACGTGTAGACGTCCGTGCTAACTGTTGATAAATTTAGGAGGGGGTTGACCTGTTTACCCTGGGTAATCCTGATTGCGCGTAGTGCAAATTTTCGATGTTTTTTGAATCCAGTTATTTACTTGCTTATTTACTCACTACCTTGTTTATTTTCTTCAATCTCTCTCTCTTAACTATGGCTTTAGAATGGTCTGTTCGTTGATTTTTAAGAAAAATTACGGTAAAAATGGGAGATTTTTCTCGGGATTTCTACTTTTTGGAGGAGAGACTCAGGCGCGTCAAGAAGATTTTTCACTTTTCTAAAGGATGGGCATGATAAAAATATAGTTGTATGCAGTTTTTCATGCATTATTTTTTATTTTGAACTTATTACCTTATCAAACTTCCCTTTCAATTGCACAATTTTCTTTATTTATCCCGACTCAACTTATTGTCCACTAAATTTCTATAATCCATCAATTTATATCAAATTGTCTTTCAATCCTTTAATTTTAGGGGTTGTGATATCGACGATATATCAATATGTGAACGTATGGTTAACATAGAAGTTCTTTCTTTGAGGTTAGTTTTCGGATTGTTTCCGAATGTTGAGGACGTATCGGATGTCTGCAGTTTAGCGTAAATCGTGTCCAGACCCTGCAACCGCTGCGCAACTGCACGCGACTCGTCGAGCTGTATCTGAGGAAGAATAACATTCAAAGCCTTACAGAGCTTGAATATTTGAAAGCAAGTTTCGCTTGGCTTCATTTTTGTGCTGGTTACTATAGATTTTTTCAAGGATTTGCGGAATCTACGCGTGCTCTGGATCGATGAGAATCCATGCACGCGGAGTGGAGACTATCGTCATCGAATTGTACGGATATTGCCCCAATTGACGAAGTTGGACGATCGTCGTAAGTATTTTTTTACTTTAGGATTCCTTAATTTTTTTCTTTTATTTTTCTCTATTTTCTCTCCAGCTTGCTGTAGAACAGATACATATTTTTGTACATAACATACTTTTTTGATGCGTACAAGTGCTAGCGAGAACTGGTCCCCGGAAACTTTTATTGTGTGTGGAGCTTGGCGAGAACTGGTCCCTGAAAAATTTTTAGGTTTGAAGGTTGACGAGAATTGATCCTCAGAAAGTTCTAATGTGCATGGATGTTGATGAGAACTGGTTGGTCCCTGCGAAATTTCTGTGTGTTCGGATGTTGACGAGAACTGATCCCCAGAAGGTTTTGTGTGTATAAGAAATGACGAGAATTGGTCCCCGGAATGTTCTTACGCGTACAGATGCTGACGAGAACTGGTTCCTAGAAAGTTTTCATGTGTTATGTGTTGGCGAGAACTGGTCCCCAAAAAGGTTCCATGTGTTCAAGTGTTGACGAGAACGACTGCGTGAGATACGTTCCCTAGCTGCGTTGTGCGGACCGCGAGGGGCTAGAGTATAGACAGTTGGAGAGTGCGTGGAAGCAATCCAGGAATCCTTTGGTAATAGGAGACGCAGACAACGAGAGGACTTTCAGTGCGCGGCAGGTTCTGGTCGCAGTTGAACGTATCTCGTGCATCTGACGAGAACTGGTTCCTGAAAAGTCTTTACTTGCTTGAATGTTGGCGAGAACTGGTCCCCAGAAAAGCTTCATCTGTCTGGATGTTGACGAAAACTGCTCCTCAGAAATTTGAATGGTTTCGAACGTTGACGAGAACTGGTCCCCGGCATGTTTTTACACCAGTTTTGCCATCCATTGCAATAATTCCTACACCACTCGCTTACAACTCATTGCTGAACATGATTTGCTATCAAATTTGCACAAGTTCCCGCCTGATTTACAGGTGAAATTCCTTGGGGACCAGTTCTCGTCCTTTAATTCAGTGTCGCTATTCAGCGGCAAAGTCTATGCAAATTTCAGCCATATCTGCTCGCAACTCAATTTTGAACATCGTCCACTGTTCTATTTCTTTCACATGAATTCACACATGAAATACGTCGGGGGCCAGTTCTCGCGTACTAGCAGACACAACAGTAGCTACTACTTTTCTGCAGCAAAGCATATCCGAATTTTAGCCGTGACACTGGATGACCATATGGAAGCTCAACAGGATGACTCGGCTCCTGAATGTGATATGCACGCCAGCATGATAAGTCTGCACAGTGCGCGCAGCTCCAGAAGCAGTGTCACGGTCCATGACGCCATGACGCAGTCCCTCTACGGTTAGGAATTTCGTCTGCTCTCTTTGAACCTCTTCTATAATGCACTATTTCTCCGAGATTTCAGGAAGAGCCATTGTGGACACAGTGATGCAGCCACAAATGGTCAGCTATGGCGATGCGTCGGACGAGGAGCGCTTGCCTCCTCCACGGGATCCACAATCATTCCGGGGGTCCAGGATGAGTCTGATGAGTCAATCCATGCATCCGTCAATAATGACGCAATCGATCTATGAGCCTGCGCACGAGGAGCGTGGAGATGACGATTGGGGCGATTTTAGGTTGGTTTCAGAACTTGGAGTGGGCGTGGCCTGGCTGCAATTCCTTGTGGAGGACCTTTGCACAAGTATTTTTTTAGCACTTTTTTGTTTGGATTTTTACACTGCCCGCATTTGAGAGTAAAAATACTTGCAAAATGATAATGTAGTGATATGGAAAAGCTATCTCCTCTCTTATTATAGGTTAAGAGTTACTTTTTTTTGTTTGTTTTGAAAATGTTTTTTCCACATTTTCTCTCCTGTTCACTTTTTTTTCCTCAGGTATGTCAGAAGCGTTGAGTAGTGGCTTTTGGACGTACGCTGACCTTTGCTCAATTATAACATACCCTTCAAGAACTTGTTTTTTTTGAAAGCCGACAAGGTGTTGATTCCCTCCGCTCAAGAGCTGAGAGCAAAGAACAAAGTTCAACTGAGGGAATTAGGTTTTTTTCCCCGAAGTCCAAGAATCTTTCAAATGATTTTAACTAGTCCCTTATTTCAATTAGTCGCCTTTCTCATCTAAATATTAGAACAAATAAAAAAATCGGCTTAAAGACAAGGTCTGGGCAAAATTCCATCTCTCGAATTTCTACTATCTACAGAAAAATCCCTGAAAAAGTCCCACAACAAACGCTTTCCATCGACCTTTTCGGTAATTTCGGGCGCTTGCGGGATCGCGACGTCCGTGTTTCAAATGACATTATACGGCTCGCCCTCCATGCTGTCTGTTGTGGCGTCGTAGGAAAAATTCATATTCAAAGGACCGGTGGTCCGTCTGATGGGGTGAGGAAGATTTTACGAAGTGTTCGTTAGGCTGTACGTATCTGAGCGTCCATCGTTGTTCAGTATGCACGCGCGCAGCTTTTGTCGGTTGGAGCGTGTTTTCCCACTGTAACCGCAATCTTCGGACGTTTTGTCCCATGCCTAGCGATAGAGCTTATATCGAGATCTCGACCTTGAGGTAAATGCTACACATGTGGTTTGGACTCCAAAAAACCTAGGTAGGTAAGAATTTGACCGGACCTTGCCCTTTAGACGGAACGCGCCCTTAATCTGTTTCCTTAGGCATTTCTCTGACCAACGAGCTTCAATCTGCCTTCTTATCTTTTTTTTTTGAAATTTTTTCCTCTTACGCGGACGAGATGTTCTTCCTGAATTATCGTAATTTTACATAAATGGTTTTGGTCTGGTTCCAATGGTAACTATTATGAGCGTGACAAAAAAGCGGAATTTGTCTGAAATTTGAGAGCAAGGCATGGAATTAACCCGAAATTCCAGCGACATCTTCCCGCTTTTTCAAAAATACGTGATTTCCAATCGTTCCACGCTCTTTTAACATCAGATACCCGTGGGTCATTCTCCGGATATATCCTGGAAATGTCGAGCCATCAGAACTTCCATGTTTTTTTCTTCGATTTTCAAATATTAGCTTTTGAGTAAAACAAAAACGAATCACTTTGATCCTGTAATTCACTTTTTTCTGGGCATTAATTAATTAAATATTATAACTTGTTCATGTCCAATAAATAAATGCATAAATACATAAATAAATATGCTGATCACTACTACAAGTATTTTGTGGTTATAATTAAGCTTCAGTGATTGAACTACATGCTTACAAAGCTACTTGTTATTTAAACATCTTCATTAGCAACCGACACATCCTCTATTACTCACTCCAGAAGTGTATTGGTAGGAAATGCTTCTGATGCGGCGATCAGGTCCTTGAAATCCCTCGCGGATTCCACATACAGCTAGGTCTCCGGTGGCTATTCAATAAGAAAGTTTTTAGATCCCACGTAATTAGTACAATTGCCGTTTTTCCCCACTATATTGTTTGCTCTTTCCGAAACATTTCATTGTTTACACACATTTTTTAAGGGTCAAGCACTGTTAAGAGCGGCGCCGACCCTATAAGGATCTATAGCTTCCCTGATTCTATGGAAATTTTGAGTTTGGAATCTCTATGGGGTGATAATTACTGGACAAAGATTTTCACAGCAGTAGTAAAAACCCCAAGAAAATTTTTACGTGTAAAGTTTGTGGAAAAATTCTGCGGGTAAACAGGTAACCAAGGGTAAACAGATAACATCATGGCCAGATGTGGTTATTTTGACCCTTTTCGCCTGAAATCCTATCACCGCATGCATAATAGAGATTACCCAGGGTAAACTTGTTAACATTTCACAGTTTACCCTGGGTAATCTCTATTATGCAGACTGACGCCCTGAGATTACCCATGGTAAACAGTTTACCGTGGGTAATCTCAGGGCGTCAACAGTTTACCATGGGTAATCTCAGGGCGTCAACGGTCTACCCTGGTAATCTCGGGGCGTCAACGGCTACCTTGGGTAATCTCGGGGCGTCAAAAGTTTACGCTGGATGATCTCAGGGCGTCAACAGCTTACCCTGGGTAGTCTCAGTGACACATCCAGGGTCCTAGCTGTACGTTCTTTTACCCTCTGCTAGCTCATTTCCTCCTTTGTACGACAGCTAATCATAGTGAGAAACCAACCACTTGTATGCCAGCCGGGTCATTCTCGGGTAGGCCACTCGGGTAAAATCCAACCCCTAAGTTTACCCTGCTTGCATTGCGTCACGTTTTCGCTCCTTAAGCTTCATCGGACCTTTTTAAGCCTCGAAGAAGAAACTCGTCCTCTATCTATGGATGCTATCGCGAACCGGATGTGCGTGTCGATGCATGAGGCCACCAGAAGACCAGCCACGAGTACATCTTACGGGAGGAGTGTCAGTGCCCCTAGGAGACGACTCCACACTAGGAAGGAATCGCAGAGTCCCGCACGGGTAGGTTTTCCCAACTGGGGACCCCGGATATTTTCGAAAAAATGCTTTTCCTTGCAGGATATTCGAATAGGAAAGATCATGTCAGCGGTGTCGGTGCTGCTCGACGAATTGGACACAGACGGGCTGCGATCCGTGATCGAACAGGCTCAGGATCGTATGAAGAAACGGTGGTAGCGTACCGTAACCTTGCTAGAGTACTGTATTGACTTTTCAACTGCGTGATTTTAACTCATCCTGTCTTGAATCTTTTCGGATTCAGTTGATTCCTTTGAACTATGCCTAATTGCTTTGTTCTGATTTAATCCTGAAAAGCCCTGAAAACTTTTGCCAAATATTTTCATCAGTGCTCCTGCTATTGCGCTGCTGAAAATTTCGAATCCCTCTATGGTGCTGTCTTTGAATTGCGCTAATGCATCACATTATATGGGCCTTATTGTTCCTCATGTAGACTTATTTTAGGAATCCATCCTACCTCCATGGCTCTATGAGACTTATGCACCTTGTTTTTTTTCTCGTAGCTTTCGCTGTTTTAGTGTTGCTGCCCGCAATTGCACCATTCATATTTAATTTCGGCGTCTTTTGCGCAACTTGCATGGAGCTGGGTTTGCTATGAGCTGGATTCCTCCCAAACTTCACAATAAGTGTCACACATCCACAAAAAAAAACATGGATCTAGGGTCAATGGTTGGGATTTATTTCGTAGTTTGGTCAAATTTTACAGTGTTCTGTTCTAAAAGTGGTATTACCCATAGGTATTTTCATTATTATTAGACAGAGAGCTGAAATCTCACACTTGGATCAGCTGATTTACTCATCTTCAGTACCTTTTTTCAATCAGGGCCCGGATACATTGAGATTACCTGTGGTAAACGTGTTGACGTGCCTAAATTTACCCTCCGCCTAACACTCATCAACAACATGCCTACACCCATCTGCTGCCCATAGGTAATCATACCCAAGTGTGCATCCATTAAGGTTAGCTATAGTGAATATGTTAACGTACTCAGATCTACCTTTTCCCTCGCTTCCACAAGTAGGTTTATCCCGAAATGACGTCTATACCCAGCTGCTGCAAACGGGTGTGAAATTACCCATGCTTCCAGTGGTTTTTGTTGCATTTGATTCCTGATGCTGAGACGTTTTGTCATAGGAAATCCAGGGATTGCACCAGCGTGCATTTTCGAGATTATCCAGGGTAAATGTGTAAACGACCCCTGGGTTGAGTTACAATGGTAGATTTTGGGACCATTTACATGTTTACCCCGATAACCTCAATGATGCATGCCTGTCCTGGGTGCATCATTGGAAGGGTGGGTTATCTCATACCTATTGGTAGCAGCTAGATATACGTAGACGAAGTCGAACATGTTGATGGGTGCATGGTAAAGCGTGAATTTGGTTACTTTGTCAGTTTACCGTGAGTAACTTGAATGGTTCACCCTTGGTCAAGGGATTAATAGTGGAGAGAATCTATTGCCCTGTCTCTCGATCGACAAGTACCAATAGCATGGATTGAATGCGGGTGCTCGGCAGCGCTGCAGTATCACATACATAAAATGGTGATAACCTGGGTTTTTTGGCGGTTGAGCTTTCAGAATTAGGGTATGGCTAATGTCATATATCATTCACAACTTGCCAAGGCTTAAAATTTCGCAGAATAACACAGAAAATCTGTGCCAGAATTCACAAACAACCTAGTGATACCATGCTAACAAACCGACTTTCTCGTTCTGTGTCTTTTAAAATTGCATAGTTTATGAGATAACCGATGAACTGTGTCGTTTGTTTGACGTTTACCGCTTCATTAATTCCAGTTTTGCGGGAATTTTTTGTTTTTTTTACTTGCTGAAAGTTCCAAAACGGTTATTTCCCAGTGGAAATCTCTCGCTCAGTGCAAGCCCAGCTAATAACCTTGAGCATCGATTTTCAAAGATTATTTATTGTCATCCTCTGAAAAAATTCTAGGAAGTCGATCATATGTAGCTTTATTTCCGTGGTACCCAGGCCATTACTCTTTTTCTAGCCATCAATTTCCTCAGCTATGCTTTGTTCCCAGTGCTGAGGTCGTTTTCCAGCTGAGGTATCCCATTATTTTCCTCGTCAACGAAAATTACGCGGGCAATTCCGTGGATTTTTTTCCGGTCCGCAAGTTCGCCCTTTTCCTGAGGCGGTGCTAATTGTTCTCATCACTATTGCCAATATTTACGATGTTTTATTTGTTCTTAATGTCTAGCAGATCATAAAGATCCATAAATCTGCGATTGGCTTGAAATTACGGTATTACGGTAGGATTACGGTACAATTTTGGCCTACCAGGTGTGCAAATGTGTGTATTTGACCAAAATTGGACATTGCACCGTGGAGAGGTTCGTAACCACACATCAACTAGGCAAACACACACAAATACCACCATGGGACGGACGGACAACGACGTTTCACCGAGGGAACGGATGACCTTTCCCCGGCTCCGCCCACTTATTTACGGTCGCACCTTACTAGTAGCCGCGCGCGACCGGTGGCTAGGCAGTTGTCCTCCTCACGTCACGGCCGGCCAGCGATTCATAAAATGTCGCAATTTTCCTGGACTCTTGGATTGATCCTGGCCACGGTTGGTACCTTATTTGGTCATATTTCTCCAAGGGATTATTTTATCCGGGATTTTTCTGAATTTCTATGGTTTTGGGGACAGGCAGCTGCAGTGTAGTTGGTTCTTTCTCGATTTTCTCTCGCTTTTCTTTTTTGATTTATAATTACCCTGGAAAAATGGGTGGGAGGTGTTGCCGTAATTTACCCAGTTTGTCCTTTTCTCGAGAAAAAAAAACCTGCTAAGGTATAGCTTGCTCCAGAAGCGAGGTTAGCTAGTTATTTGTCTACAACGCCCGCCCTTCTCGCAACTGTCTTCATTTCGCGTACTATTTCACACGTTCTTTTTCACCCTGTCGTCACTGCAACTATCTACTCTTATAAAAAAGACTGTAGCACAGACAATTACAAGTTTTTTTGTAATGCTATTGTTGATCTGAGCTCATTGCACCGATACCCTGCCCGGAGAGGGTAAGGTGGATTCGCAAAAGGTTCTGGGGAAGAATCGCCTCCAAAAAGGGTAATGTAGGGTAAAGGTGGATTCGCAAAGGCTTCTGGGTAAAATTCACCTTCAAAAAGGGTAATGGTTGGTCTGAAAGGGGACATGTTTGCAGTTTCTACTTTGAAATGTTGAATTTTTTCATCGCGAAATCCAAATTTCTCAAGACTGCACGCGGGTTATCCAGAATTTGGGGGCGGGGGGGGGGGAGGTTCAGTTCTGTGTGAGACGGGATTACTCTGGCTGATTCTTGATCCTTCACGCGAATACATGTGCTTTCTGTCATCGCATGGATTTTATGGAAGCTTTAGACTCTAGTCCAGCCCCCAAGGGCTGAGCCCTAACAGCTCAGGATGGGACTAATTTATCCTTTGACCATTTGTCACCAGTTTTTAAGGAAAAAAAAGTCAGGAAGATTCTCCCATGACATTGCTTCTAGTCAAAATACTGCCAGTCAAGTGTCATCGCTGGATTCCTTATTTATTTCTTCAAATTCTCTACTAGGTGTTAATTTTTGAAGCAGGAACAGATGGTGAATTATCAGAAAATTGCTTACTATTTGTAGTAAAACTTGATTTTTTTCGAAATGTTGAAAGCAAGTAGTGTTGCAGTCTTAATTTTCAATTCAAGGGTAAAAAATTTGTAATGGATAATTAGGAAAAGATACATCTTATTCTGATTGATAGAGTTGTGTTTGAGACGAGTTATGACATTCTGAAAGGGGTTGTCCGTTCCGGTAATTAGTTTCACAACAGGATGGCACTAATCCGTGCTATTTCGAGATTTGCACCGAATTCCAGTGGTCTTGCAGCTTGGCCACGCCCCCAGCTTTTTTTTCCATCACGCTGTTTCATTAGAGAATTTAGAGCTATAGAAAGCATTGAGAAATCCGATCATGTAGCCTTAAGTATCACGAAAAACCCTACAAATTTCCGCGTGCTTCATGAATACCCTGGAAACGGCTCATTAGGTTCGGAGGTTATTTTTCGGCAGCCGGCTAGCACAAAGCGGCTGTGTGCGCTCTTCATTTGACCGTGAGGAATGTCTGACATCATGGCTTTTTTCGTGAGATTTTATAGCGTCATAGGATGTTCATAGATGCGTATACGTTGACCTAATTGAGCGCATAGCAGTGGTAATGTTATCCTTTTCTGGAAATAGCAGTGGAATCGAAGGATTTCATCGCTTTTGTAGTGTTCCATGGCGAAATTCCACACGACGATGTCCGCCTAGTGGTGGTGGATGTTAGTTAAAGTGGTTGCAATGTGAGGGGAGCGAAGAGGTTGCGCTGAGGTCGTAACCTTGGCACAGCCACTCAAAATAGCGGCCCGGTAAGCATATTATCGGATAAACGATCGAGTACCACTACCATTTAAGGGAAACAAGTGCTCTTACTGAAGTAAAATACTTGATAATTAAGATGGCATTGAGAGTTTGGTCATAATCAGCTGTTTTCGAAGACTGTATTGTTTACCTGAATAAAAATTTGTGAAATGATGTAAAGGTAATTTTTCATAATTAAAAGACTAAAATTCAACATTCATACATGTAAGTATTATTGATCTAAAATTATTGTTCTATTAATTATTTATATATTTAGGTTATATCATGTGATAGATACAAAATTACAGACGTTTGAATGTAAAGTTGAAATGTACTTACTTACTAATGAGGGCGTTCATTCATTCATTCATTCATTCATTCATTCATTCATTCATTCATTCATTCATTCATTCATTCATTCATTCATTCATTCATTCATTCATTCATTCATTT